>CAUYTI010038155.1:0-48583 GCA_963575145.1 Galago senegalensis | reverse complement strand
GTTTTTCCATTTGTTAACATTTTCAGCTATTTCTTTTCTTAGAGTTTCATAGTTCTCTTTATAAAGGTCTTTCACATCCTTTGTTAGGTAAACTCCCAGATATTTCATCTTCTTTGGTACTACTGTAAACAGAATAGAGTTCTTGACTATTTTTTCAGCTTTACTCTTGTTGGTATATATAAAGGCTACCGATTTATGAGTGTTGATTTTGTAACCTGAGACACTGCTGTATTCCTTGATCACTTCTAAGAGTTTTGTAGTAGAATCCCTGGTATTTTCCAGGTATACAATCATGTCATCTGTGAAGAGTGAAAGTTTAATCTCTTTTGATCCTATATGGATACCCTTGATTGCCTTTTCTTCCCTAATTGCAATGGCTAAAACTTCCATTACAATGTTAAAGAGCAATGGGGACAATGGACAACCTGGCCTGGTTCCTGATATGAGTGGAAATGATTTCAGTTTAACTCCATGTAGTATGATATTGGCTGTGGGCTTGCTGTAGATGGCCTCTATTATTTTGAGAACTGTCCCTTCTATGCCAATTTTCTTAAGTGTTCTGATCATGAAGGGATGCTGAATATTATCAAAAACTTTTTCTGCATCAATTGAGAGAATCATATGGTCTTTGTTTTTTAATTTGTTTATGTGATGAATTACGTTGATAGATTTATGTATGTTGAACCATCCTTGAGATCCTGGGATAAAACCCACTTAGTCGTGGTGTATAATTTGTTTGATGTGTTGCTGGATTCTGTTGGTTAGGATCTTGTTGAATATTTTTGCATCAATATTCATTAGTGATATTGGTCTATAATTTTCTTTGTTTGTTAGGTCTTTTCCTGGTTTGAGGATCAAGGTGATGTTTGCTTCATAGAATGTGTTGGGTAGTATTCCGTCTTTTTCTATATTTTGGAAAAGGTTAAGTAGTATAGGTACTAGTTCCTCTTTAAAGGTTTGGTAGAATTTTTACATGAAGCCATCTGGTTCTGGGCTTTTCTTTTGGGGGAGATTTTGTATAGGTGATGCTATTTCAGAACTTTATATAGGCCTGTTCAACATTTCCACTTCCTTCTGGCTAAGTCTTGGAAGGTGGTATGCTTCCAAGTATTGATCAATTTCCTTCAGATTTTCATATTTCTGAGAATAAAGTTTCTTGTAATATTCATTAAGGATTGTTTAAATTTGTAAGGAGTCCATTGTTATTTCATCTTTACCATTTCTGATTGATGAAATTAGCGATTTTACTCTTTTTTTCTTGGTTAGGTTGGCCGAAGATTTACCTATCTTATTGACCTTTTCAAAAAAAAAACTTTTTGATTTATTGATCTGTTCTATAATCCTTTTATTTTCAATTTCATTTAATTCTTCTCTAATTTTGGCTATTTCTTTTCTTCTGCTGGGTTTTGAATTGGAGTGTTCTTCCTTTTCCAGTTGTTTGAGATGTCCCATTAAGTTATTAACTTCCTCTCTTTCCTTTTTTTTGAGGAAGGCTTGCAGTGCTATAAATTTCCGTTAGGACTGCCTTTGCAGTATCCCAGAGGTTCTGGTAACTCATATCTTCATTATTATTTTGTTCCAAAAATTTGGTAATTTCCTTCTTGAACTCATCTCTGACCCACCTATCATTCAGCATAAGGTTATTTAGCTTCCATTTTTTTTGTATGAGTCTGCAGTTTCCTGTTGTTACTGAGTTCAACTTTTATTCCATGATGCTTTGAGAAGATGCAAGGTATAATTTCTATTCTTTTAAATTTTCTGAGTTTAGACTTGTGGCCTAAAATGTGGTCGATTTTGGAGTATGTTCCATGGGCCGATAAGAAAAATGTGTATTCAGTTTTGTTCGGATGAAATGTCCTGTACATGTCCGTTAAATCCAAATGCTGAATGGTTAAGTTTAAATCTAAAATTTCTTTGCTAAGCTTCTTGTTGGAGGATCTATCCAACACTGCCAAATGAGTATTAAAGTCTCCAACTATGATGGAGCTGGGAGAAATCAAGTTGCTCATGTCTATTAGAGTGTCTCTTATAAATTGAGATGCATTCTGGTTGGGTGCATAAATATTGATGATTGAAATCTCATTGTATTGAGTATTACCCTTAATAAATATAAAGTATCCATCTTTATCCTTGCTTACTTTTGTTGGTTTAAAGCCTATTCTATCTGCAAATAAAATTGTTGTTTCCACTGATGTGGCTGCTGCTCTTCACCTTGGGGTACCACCATTCCAGTATGGTTCCCTGTCAACTGGCCTTCGTCTAGTAGTTCTTGGTGGCTGGCTGGGGATGCCAAGAGTGTACAGTTCTGGCAGTTCTGGGCCCATCTGTAGTGGGGAACTCCTCCGTCGCTGCTCGCTGGACACTCATGGCTCTAGCAAGCAGTTCTGGGCCTGCCCAGAGCAGAGGACCCCTCTTGCCACAGTCCATGAGACGCTCACAGCACTAACAAGCAGATCTGGGCCCACCCCATGTGGGACCCTGGAGCTGGAAACTCCTCTGCTGCTGCCTGCCCACGTGATGCGTGAGGCTCTAGCAAACAGTTCTGGGCCTACCTGGAGTGGGGGACTCCTCCGCTGCCCCCCGTAGGGCACGTATGGCTCTGGCAAGCAGTTTTCAGCCTGCCCAGAGCAGGGGGCTCCTCTGCCACCCCCCCAGGGGGCACACACAGCTCTAGGAAGCTGTTATGGGCCCACCTGGAGCGAGGGACTCCTCTGGCACCACCCACAGGGTGCCCGTGGCTCTAGTAAACAGTTCTGGGGCTGCTGGGCGCAGGGGATTCCTCCGCCGCCCCCTGTGGGATGCGTGTGGCTCTAGCAAGCAGTTCTAGGGCCTCCTGCTCCAGTGCCTAGAATAGGGCACTCCTCCACCACCACCCACGAAATGTACACAAGTTTAGCAGATCTCCGGCTGCAGTACTGGGACTGGGCACTTGGTCTCACAGGACTAGGGGGTGCTGTTCTTGTGCCCCCCCCCACTGTCTCTGTAGGCAAAGGGAGAGGGGTGGACTAGAGATTCAAAATGGCAGTAAAAACATTATTCAGTTTTTCTGCCAGGTAAGAGAGTGTTCAGAATCTCTGCAGGGTCCTTCTAGGGGAGTAGACCCCACTTCCTGTGGTTCTCACACATAGGGTGAGATAATAGTTCCTCAGTTCACCGCTTGCCTGTTGAAAACTACAGGAGCAGACAAAGAGAACACCACAACTTTCTTGGGGGAGGGGATGGACACTTTTCCTTTGGGATATATTATGTACCTGTAAATTGCTTTCTTGGAGTCTCAACTTGCCTCAGCAGAGGTGTCCTCCAGATATCACTCTTCTCTCTCCAATGGGCTCCCAAACTTCAACTTTATTGGGTATTTTCTGGACATTATCCTTCCCTCTGGACCAGAGCTTCTGTTGGAGGCTGGCACCTGTCAGCCATCTTGCATCCTCAAACTCTTGGATTCAAGCAATTCTCTTGCCTCAGCCTCCCAAATAGCTAGGACTACAGGCACCTGCCACAATGCCTGGCTATTTTTTTTTTCTTTTAGAGATGAGGTCTTACTCTTGCTCCACCTGGTCTTGAACCTGTGAGCTCTGGCAATCTACCACCTAGGCTTCCCAGAGTGCTAGGATTATAGGTGTGAGCCAGGGCACCTGACCAAGTCTTTATATTTAAAGTGGGTAGATAACATGTAGTTATTATTTCTTATTTTTTTATTTAGTCTGATAGTCACCTTTTAATTGATATTTGGATAATTTATATTTAAAGTAACTATTATATAGTTGGATTAGTATCTATCATGTGTGTAATTATTTTCTATTCATTGCATATATTATTTGTTTTTCCTTCCCCTCTCTCTTTTCTTCCTTTCCTTCTCTCTTTTTTTTAATCTGGTTTGAAATGTTTTATTGTGGTAAAATATGTATAACATAAAATTTATCATTGCATCATGTTTTAACTATACAGTTTAGTGGCATTATATACATTCACATTGTTATATGTGATCTGACAATTAAGTTCATGAACTTCCCACTGTGTGCTTATGTTGGCAGCACTGTACAAACAGCTTAACAAGGTTTCATAACCTTGGTATATCAGTGTCTCATAGCTGCATACATGTCAACATGTGGTGGCATCTTATTGCATGTTTTTTGTATGCCATCCCAAGAATGACAGAGCTTGAATTAGAACAACGAACAAACATTACATTTCTTGTTAAACTTGACAAGAGTGGAAATGTAATCAGGGATATGTTAGTCCAAGTTTACAGGAATGATGCCAGAAAGAAAACAGCATGAGCAAATGGATGTAATGTTTTTCTGAGAGGAGAGAAAGCATCACTGATGAAGAGAGGTCAGAAGGGCCAGTAATGAGCAAAAGTGATGACAACATAGCAAATATTTGTCAAATTGTGCATCAGTTGCCAGCTGACTGTGAGAAGCATAACAGAACAAGTAAACATTGATAGAGATACGGTTAGGAAAATCTTAACTGAAAATCTTGGCATGAGAAAGTTGTGTACAAAAATGGTCCCAAAGTTGCTAACTGATGAATAAATGCAAAGCACTCACATGGCACTGTCAGTGAGGGAGTTTTTAGCTAGTAAACAAACAACTGTATTGAAATACCCTCCTTACTCACCTGATCTGGACCACATTGGCTTTTTTCTTTACCCAAAGATAAAGGAAATATTAAAAGGAAGACATTTTAATGGCATTCAGGACATCAAGGGTTATACAATGATAGCTCTGATGGCCATTCCAAAATTGCTTTGAAGGGTAAACTAGACACATCAGTATATGGCTTCCCAAGTACATCTAAGAGGAGTACTTTGAAGGTGACTGGAAAGTACTTTTTCTAGGATGATCTCATAAACTTAATCATCAGATCTTGTAATTTAATGTAGGTAATCTGGCAATATTCCAGGCTGGCTATTCCTGTTAATATTCATTACAGCAAATTTATTACATAGCAAATATCTTTTTTTAAGTTCCAAAAGTGATTTTGGTTTCTAAAAAGGCTTCTTTAAGTTCATGCAGCCTCTCATGGTACCTGATGCCCTCTCATTTCTTATTGTCTAGCATTATAAACTCATTTAGCACTGTGGCCTAAGTATACATTGCCAGGTACAAACTGAAAATGGTAAGTACCTCAATGATTGGCAGATGAATGGGATTGTATTCTTAAAATACTCCAAAATAAATTTGGTATAATTCTGTAATTTATGCCAATTGGACTGTATTCTCCTCTTGGTTTAATGTGTGAATCTGCAAATGTCAGCTGAGGATTCTCTATTATCCTGACAATTCCTTTCCTTTCCTTCTATATTGGTTCCCCAGTTTCATAAATCTTAAATTATTCTCTTTCTTGGTTTACTCTCTAATTGTGGTAGGGGCAATAGTTCCCTGAGGATGGATGTATGGGCAGTAAACTTACTGCTTGAGCATCTAAAAAAAACTTTTAATCTTCCCTGTCCCATCTTTTTTCCTCTGGGTTTCATTTTGGGTTGCTTCACCTATTGTCTTCCAGTTTACTAACTTTTCTTTTATAAAGCTGATCTATTATTAATCCCATCCAGTGTGGTTTTTTACTTTATATATTACAGTTTTCTTCTCCAGAAATTTGACTTCAGTCTTCTTATGCTTTCCAGGTCTCTTCATGCCTCTCTCTAACATATTCAATCTTTAATCTTTCGTTATGTGTATATCTCAACTTAGTATTCCTTTACTAGCACAGGTTTAAGAGGGAGTGGCACCAGACCTACATGTTCTATTACCACTCTTTATCAAAACCCAGGGACCTTTTGATTTTGGTTTATGTTACAAAGAACTGATTGATTAGCTTACCTCTTCACCAACAGAAGGTTAAAGACAGAAGATTGTTGCTGCTGCTCCCACCACAGAAACAACCAGCAGCAAACGAGCCTCTTTCCCAGTACTGGACTGTTTTTCTAACAACTAATAATAACAGGGCCAAGACCAGTCTCCTATTCCAAATCCTGCCTTCTTTATTTGCCACAGCTTCTTCTACAACTGCAAAATCACTTGGTCATTAGTCACTTAGTATCACTGGAATGCTCATATAGTCACCACCAAAGTGGTACAGTATTAGAGAAATGTCAAACTGAACATAATCCATTCACCAAAAAGGAAATTCCAAATAACTTTTCTCTTTCTTATATTTCTCAAACACTAGATGGGGAACTCACAGCTTACAGGACATAAAAGGCCCAGTTTCTGTCCTATTAATTGCTATATTTTTTGCAGCTACACCCACAGATCTCTTTTCAAAAATAGCATGAAAAACATGCTGATCCAACCTAACCTTTAGGCTTCTTGTCTTCTCATCCCCTTTCCTTTCTATTCTGCAGTCCTGAATCTCAAAGAACAAGTTCTTTTGCAATGGTAGTCTATTTATAATCCTATCCAGTGTGTCTTCACTTTAAAAATTACAGACTCAAAGATGAAAGATTATTCCAAGGCATGAAGCAAAAGGAAAATGGAGTCCTGGTTCTATGTGGTCAATGTGGTCTTTATTTCACCTGGGTGCAGGTGGGGTGAAATTCCTGCCCAGGAAAGAATTTCATATGTGGGCTATGATAGATGGGGATTTAAAGGTTGTGGTGGGGTAGGAGGGGGTGGGATTGGTGCATTCATTATTTCCTGAGTGGGATATGCACTTTGATATTTCCTGGGCAGGTCAGTTCTACCTGGGCAAGTCAGTACATTCAACTCTATCAGTTCTCTCCTGTAGAAATTTGATTTTAGTCTTTTTACGCTTTCCAGTTCTCTCCAAGTCTCTATGTAGCATGCTAAATCTTTCCTCTTTCCCAGTGTGTTTATCTCCATTGTAGGGAAGTAAAACTTTACTTCCTCTAACTGGATCTTTTGTAACCTCCCTTCCAAATCTTCACAATGACCTTTCTCACTGGTCTTTCATGTTCTGATGTTTGTACCCCACCCCAAACGAAATCCCTTTTACTAAATTACTAAATGATAAGGTTAGTTATCTTCCAGGGGCACTTAAATGTTTAGGGGCAAAGTTTTAGTCCCAGGGACTTTTCCTTCTCCACAATCCTAAGAATGAGGCTGAGCTATCACCTATTTTCAGAAGAAATTAGACTCTAGAGGTCTGGCCAAGAGATTTAGATGAAGAACTCTGCCTGAGCTACGCTAGAGATACAGAAACTAGAATTAGAAAATCATGTTGAAGGAACAATTGTTGAGCTCTTTCTGCCTCTCCTCCCTAGAAATAACTCTAACTCAACAGAGCATGCCATAACTTTGAAGGGTCTGCTCAGCATTGCTCTTAGGAAAGACAGCTTCTGCAGGCTGCTAAATGACTGGTCAAATTCATTTATTTTCATCTTCATTCCATCCCACAGGCTTAGCAAGATCTTTCTATTCTCTAACACAAATGAGATGTTGAAGATTCATGTTTGTCTTAATATGCAGAGAACCGGGTGAGTACTTCCTAGGAATGAATATAAAGCAGTCTGTCTATTATGAAGACACCCTAGAGAATTAGATGCAGCTAAGGGTAAAAGAAAAGTTCAGAGCTCATTTCTTATCTTAAAGCCGCAGGAGTTGAGTGGGAGGTATCACTACTTCAAAGGTCACCTGGAAAACAATTACATACACTAGATACTTGGGGATGCAATCCTACGTTAGGAACGAGCTGTTCCTTATTTAGAAATGAGTATCTGCCAAGTGTTATTCTACATGTTTTATAAAATCTCTCATCTTTGGAGTTATTCTACAAAAATAAGTGACCTTATCCCTCCTTGGCATATGCAGAAAAACTGAGGGTCAAATGTCATCCTTGAGGGGACCCAGTGGTTGTGCAGAGCTATTCTAATCCATTTCTTTGGGGCTAAAACATGGGCTCTGGCCATACCCTACCTTCCTTTAGGACCTACAGCAATGTTTTTCAACCTTTTTAACTCATGGCATGCTTGAACCTATAGTTCGACTTCTGTGGCACACTTAAATTAGGTTGATCAAGAAGAAGAATAAAAGAAAAGAATATATTTACTGTGCTTTGAACTTCTTTTGAAAATAATTAATGATGTTTAAAAATTTTCATGGCACACATAACATCCTCTCCATCAGTTAATAATCACTGACCTAAAGGAACCAGGGACCCGGAAATATACTAACTTAATTTATATTAATCAGACAAGACATCTGACATCAGTTTTCATTGTAGACCACAGGATTTTGGGCCCTATTTGGTTGTATGTTTTGTTTTCACAGCACATGTACTAATACCTACATTGTGTCAAATAGTTTTTTAGGATTGTGATGAAAATTGGGATCTATCAGCCTTACATACACAAAATAATATGACTTTTAAGAAGCAACTTGACCTTTTGGTGGATGGTTGTTCCTTCTTAAAAACAACTGGTGAAAACACAAGTCCAGAGCTCACTGTCGGATACCTGAAAAGCCACAGAGTTTATTAACTCTGCCTAGACTCTGTCATACAGGTATATTTCACGTTTCCAGAAGTTGCTGTTTTTCAGCAGCTTGGGCTTATTTTAGTAATGGAGGTTCCTTGATTCAACTCAAGTACATGGCCATGAAAAAGGACACTATTATTCATAATAGTGGAAAGTTTAGACTCCCTGAAGTTTAAACCACAGAAATGGTCTGAGTTCAGCTCTGAGGCTGTATTAACGTATGCTTGCAGGACAGAAACAGAAGGCATCATGAGGATTAAAAAATCTTTAAGGTCATTGGGAACACTGATTACTTCCGGACACTAAAATTGAGGCCCAGAAAAAAAATAATGCCAGCTAAAAACAATGCCTTGTTGCAGCCCATCTCTCTGCTCCAGCTTTCCCTTAAAAACCTGTGTGTGCATGGGAACTGGCAAATGATTTACTGAAGACAAACCCAGGCTGTTTGTGCACACCTTCTTCTGTTTTTCACCCGGACACTGTATTCATCAGAACCTTCTTCACTTCCACCCTCACTATTGCTGCCTCCACTTCCCCACCTTTGCTCAGCCAGCTCCCACTCTACTGCCGTAGTACACTCTTCTAGCAGCCTCCACCCAAGCCAAGACTGTACACATCTCTGTCTCTGCAACATCAAAACACGATGTGCATCTGTCTCCCACCTTGAGATGGGAATTAACTTGGGGCATGTCTGGGCCTTCGATTTGTTCTTTGAGCACAAAGCATATGGCTTGGCACAGAGTAGGCACTCAATAAATATGCTGAATGAATGAGTAAATTAGTAAATCTGTAACAGCGCTAAGCATCAAAAGCCATTTGAACATGTCAGTCATGAAGGAATTCACATTGCTGTGTTTTCCTGGATGGGAAAACTGGCTGACACAGAGGACCCATGGGGCAGGAACAATCTAAAGATTTGAAGATGTCCCTTTCCAGGGACTGAGACCCTGAGAATCAATTGAGGTCCAGTGTTCAGATGTTCTTCTAGGAAAAACAGAGACTGGGTGAATGAACATAAAATTATCCAAGTAGATAGATTTTTTTTAAATGTTCCCAAACACCAGACACCATTGCAATTTATTTGTTCATCTGTTTAGTAAAGATGGAGTCTCAGTTTGTTACCAAGGCTTGTTTCAACTCCTGGCTTGAAGTGATCCTCTTGCAGTGGTCTCCCAAAGTGCCAGGATTACAGGTATGAGCCACCACAATAGTTGAGACATACTTATACTAAAAAAACAAAAAATCATCTTTTGTTTGAAATTTAGGTTTAACTGGACATCCTATTTTTTTTTGTTGTTGTTAAATCCAGAAATCCTACTTCAAATCCCTCTTTCCTCTATTGAAAAAAATGTGATAGGTACTAGTAGTTTCAGCTATCAGCCTCTTTTCTGCTATGGCCACATTGCTCAGCTAAGCTATTACAAGAGAGGGGTTTCCAAATATAACGAAATTTAACTGGGCCCCTAGTTAATTGTATCTGACAATCCTGGGTAGAAGTCAAAATTCCTGGTTCTCAGACCCAATCTTCATGCCCTGAGTAACCAGGTAACTTCTCTCAGTCTATATTCACAAAGACCAAAAACATGTGAAGATGCTTTATTAGCTAAAAGTGCTACAGATGTATTAATTGCTTTGTGTTTTTGTTATCCAGATCTTCTCCTTTTTGAGCTTAAAGAGAGAGGCTAGGCATTATTCAGTTCTGACTTTTAAAAGCACTCCATAAATGCCTTGACTCTGGTGGGTAATATCACATGATTATTCAGACAATAACCACATGAAATTTACCCCCTGGTCGAGTCTCACCCCAAATTCCCAGAAAGGTCAGTCATGTCTACCTGCAAAGCAAGCCAAGGGCAGATAGGCTAAGACAGATCCAGCTGTCTGTGCCCAGGAAGTGAGGTATTAAGAATCATGGTTAGATGAACCCAGGGAGTTGTGGGAGATAAGACTGTAGAAATGGTGTGTGACATAATTGCAAGGTTCAGACAGGTGAAATGCAACACCAGAGCTATGCAGAAGTGTCTTCTCTACTGGTGTTTGTCATCCTTAAACAAACGCAAGAATCATTTAGTGATCTTGTTAAAATGCAGGCTCTAATTTCGTTAAAGCTAGAATGGAGATTGAGAGTCTGAATTTCTGACCAGCTCTGAGGTGATGTGAGTGTTGCTGATCCATGAACCTCACTTTGAGTAGCAAAGATTTAGAATCAGTTTCCACTCCTCCTTGATCAGATGGTCTGCCATGACGGACTGTGGCAGCTGCTGCACTACAGCATCTTTCACCACCTGAGCCACAACAGTATTGATGGGCATCAAAACTAGTGATTCCTGGCCATGGGTGCATGTTAAAATCTCCTTGGAGCTTTAAAAATTCATTCATGCTCTGGCCTCACCCTGCAAACTATGTACTCATAATCTGACATGGTCTTGTAAAGTCCCCCACTTTTTGAAGCTATTTTCAACTGTCAGTCCCCTTTCCAGAGATTGATTTAGATAGATATAAGGTGTATTTCATAGTGGCCAGTGAGACACAGAAAACAGGGTGGTTTGAGGTAGGGTTTTGTTGTTGGCAGCAAAGGGAGGAAATCTTGTTCTTCAGGTCAACACTGTCCCTTCTGCCTTTCTTGTCATTATATCAACCCAAGAGTTAAGTTTTAAAATGCTGAAATAGAGGAGCACAAAGCTGGGAAAATCCTGGGTCTTTTGATATTAACCTCTAGGAATGCTCTTCTGTGAGACAACAAATGTCCTCAGCATTGGGTTTTCTGCTGCTTGACAGCCAAAAACATTTATGAGTCAAGCACAGGGCTGGACACCTTGTATGCATTATTTAATTTAATGCTCACATTAGTCTTGCAAGACAAATATTATCATGCCCGTTTTATAGTAAAGATTCTCCAGAGGGGAATAAACTATGCAGCATACAATATAGAACTTAATTGTGGTCATGTCTGCAAGGGAAAGCTCAGTATTTGTTGTTGTTTTTTTTGTTTTTTTTTTTGAGACAGAGTCTCATTTTGTCACTCTCAGTACAGTGATGTGACATCATAGCTCACAGCAACCTCAAAGTCTTGGGCTTAAGCAATTCTCTTGCCTCAGTCTCCCGAGTAGCAGGTGCCTGCCGCAATACTGGGCTATTTTTTAGAGACAGGTCTCGCTCTTGCTCCAGCTGGTCTCAAACCTGTGAGCTCAAGCAATCCACTCATCTCAGCCTCCCAGAGTGCTAGGATTACAAGCATGAGTCACTGTGCCCTGGCCAAAGCTCAGTAGTTTTGCAGTGGTGGAACCATGGGAGATACAGAATGTTTTCTCTACCTCCTGATCTCTTCTCTCATCAGGCCAAGGAGCTAGTAAAAGGGTTTGACATCTTTTATCAGTGGTTCTCAACCCAGAATGTATATTAGAATCCCTTGGGTGGCTTTAAATAAATGTCAGTTAGATCCTATTGATTAATGATGTTTTTCAGTTTCTCTACATTCTTACTAATTTTCTGTCAAGTTAGCTTACCAATTTCTGAGCAGGTCATTGATGTTCCCAACTATAATAAGGGATTTGTCTATTTCTCCTTTCAGCTCTTGGTTTTTGCTTTATGTGATTTCAAGCTCTGTTGTTTGTTGTATACACATTTGTAATTATAGTATCTTTTCAATGAATTGAGCTGCCCACTAGTCCCAGGGCTGCATGATGTGGGACTTTTTTACTGCTGCTATTGGTGGGTTGTCCAACTCACCAGTGCCCTATTGTAGAGTGAGGTTTCTCCCTAGGCCTTTATTGTATTTCCTATTTCCTGGCCTTTTGGCCAGAATGTTCAAGCTTTTCTTGAAATTTACATTTATGCCTTTTTACAGTTCTGGTTTCAGGTTTCTCCAGTGCCCAGTTCAGGGGTATATGTAAGGAAAAAAGAAAACCTAGGGAAGAAAAGTTGGGGAAGTCCCAGTCCACTGAAAATTTTATTCTTGAATCCTGTAGTTCCTAGCCAGTCTGCCTTTTCCTTTCCAGCAAAGTTCTTTTTATCATTGCCTATTAAATAATTTCTAGGGCATTTAGTAATATGTAGAGTGGAGAAAATTTGACTCTATGTCATCTTATTCTGGACTCAGAAATCTGGATGTTTTTTATTTCCTTTTTTTATTGCCTGTTTTCCCTACCTAGATCCTCCAGTCAAATGCTGAATAGTAATGATAAAAGTAGTTATTATTTTTTTTGTACCTTCTTTGTACTTTCAAGATGTTTTGTTTTTCCATAACTATACTTTTATTATTTTTTTTTATTGTTGGAGATTCATTGAGGGTTCAAAGAACCAAGTTACATTGATTGCAATTGTTAGGTAAAGTCCCTCTTATAATTGTGTCCCTTCCCCAAAAGGCATGTCACACACCATGGCACCACCCCCCCACCTAAAAGTAGGTATTATTGTCTTATTCCTGACTTTAGGTAGAAGTAATTCTTTCCCCATTGCATACTATAACTATGGGATTTTTGTGGGTAAAGTTTGTTAAGATTAAGTAAATTCCCTTCAATTCCTATCATACTATTTCTAATCACAAAGGGGTATTAGATTTTGTTAAATGCTTCTTTCTGCATATATTGAATTGATCATGGGGCTTTTGCTCTTTATTTTATTAACATGATGGATGTTGGTTTATTTTTTGATGGTAAACCAACCTTGCATTCCAGGGATAAAGCCCCATGGTCATGGTATTTAGATATTCCTAAATATGATTTTCTGTGGATGCACATATGGGTATTTAGGGGAAGAGTCATATCTTGGTGTGCTTGCATTGCTAGAAATAATGATTTTATAAGCTTAAAACAAATATTCAATTGTTTATTATAAGTAGGTTAGGAATTGAATTAAGGAAATGATTGCAGATTATGGACAAAAGGGAACAGAGACAAGAGAGAAGTGAATCAGAGAAACCCAAAATCTGTTGCAGAATACACAGCCTAGAAGCCCGGCCCTTTAAGAGGAGGAGACTGTCTTGCTGGAACTTCACCTCACACCTATCACAACTCCACTGTAAGGTCACCGAGAGGCAAAGCTCACCTGAATGGGGTTGCCCTCAGAGGGAGAGTGAGTGCTTTTGGGGAGTTAGGGAATGCAAAGTGCGCTGGAGATAGTATGAGCATCTAAACTTTATTAAGAGAGAAAAAGTCTCTCAGGAAAACATAAGGAGAAAAATATCTCTTCTTCTGTCATCTCAGTATGGGCAGAAGCCTCAGCTTGTCTGAGCACAAGGCTTCCCCACTGTTAATTGCTTGTCCTGTGATTTGTGTGGATGGTCTAATTGGGGTCTGCTTTGACATCCTGCTCCTGGACAGTGTTTCCTGTCCCATGCTCTGTTTGTGTTAAGATCATCAATAACTTAGAGCAATAATATTAGATGCAAATCAGTCTAATTATCATAGTTAATTAAATAGTTTAGTTGGAAAATGCAAGCCCAGCAAAAACCATGACATAAGGCGTTAGCCTTCCCCCATTAGATTGATGATTAAAACGATGATGTGTATAATAAAAATGGAGCTAGACTGGAGTAAGGGGCTGTCCACAGGACCTCATGCTTGAAGGTGGTCAGTCACCCTGACCTAGCTGCTCAAAAAAACTTTCTCTTTCTATTCTTTTTCATTTTTCCTTCATCCTCTCATCTCTGCCCGTCACTGGGAGAGAATTCCTGGTATAACTTGGGGCTGGTCCCCAACAATTTTCTAGCATTTTGCTGAAAATTTTTCATGTACATTCATAAGGAATATTACTGTGTAGTTTTTTCTTCTTATAATGTCTTTGTCTGATTTTGCATGCATTTTTGAAGACTTTGTGAAAGGCCATTATTAATTCTTATTTAAGTGTTTGGTAGAATTTCCCAGTGAAGCCATCTAGATGGGCTTTTCTTTTAGGGGAGTTTTAAATTTATTAATTCAATCTCTTTATTCATTATAGATCTATTCATATGTCTCCTTTGAATCACTGATTATTTAGGAGTGTGCTGTATAAATTTCACATATTTTTTAATTTCTCAAATTTCCTTCTGTTATTGATATCTAACTCAAGTACATTATGTTCAGAGAACATACCTTTTATTTCTTTGAAACAAAGTTTATTGAGGAAGAGAAAAATAAATTTACAGAGTAAGAAAATTTACAAAGCAAAATTCATTCACCCTAGACAGCAAATGAATCCCCATTGTTGCAACAAGGAAAAAGAGAAAGAGGCTCCGAGAACATACTTTTAATGATAGCCACCTTTTCATATTTACTGAGACTTCTTTTATGAACTACCATATGGTCTACCCTGGAGAATGTTCCGTGTATGTGTATGAAAAATATATATCCTGCTGTCATTAGGTGAAATGTCTACAGGTAGCTGTTATGTCTACTTTGTTTATAGTGTTACTCAAGTTTCTATATCCTTGTTGATATTATTCCTAGGTGTTTTAATAATTATTGAAAGTGGAGTATTAAAATCTCTTTTGTGATTGGGTGGCACCTGTGGCTCAAAGGAGTAGGGCACCGGCCCTATATACTGAAGGTGGTGGGTTCAAACCCAGCCCTGGCCAAAAACTGCAAAAAAAAAAAAAAAAAATCTCTTCTGTGATTAAAATGTCTACCCCTTCATTCTGTCAGTCTTCATGTATTTGGGGGCTCTGTTATCAGATACATATATGTTTATATTTGTTACATTTTTCTGATGGATTGATCTTCATCATTATAACACAATCTACTTTTCTCTCTTAAAAGCCATTTTATCTGATATTAGCATAATCATTTCAGCTCTCTTATGGTGGCTGGTTGCATAGTATACTTTTTTCCATCCTTTCAACTATTTGATCTTTGTATCTCTCTAATGTATATCTTTTATGGACAACATCTAGTTCAATTTCTTAAACCTTGTTTGACAATTTCTGCATTGGATGAAATTATTTAATCTATGTGTGTGTGTATCATTGTTGATGCAGTTGAATTTATCACTGCCATTTTGCTATTTGTTTCTATATGTCTCAAGTCTTTTTAGTTTTTTCTTTGGTCTGCTTTTACTGCCTCCTTTTGAATTAAGTGAATATTTTTTTGGTGATGTTAGAATTTATTTCCTTCGTGATTACTCTGGGGCTTATGATATTTATCTTTTTAGGATCTAGTTCAGATTTCTGATAATTATATTCTAGTGACATTTAGAAAATTTGCATCTATATGCATCCTCTTCCTCCTTTGGGGGTTACTATTGTTAAACATACTCTATCTGCATATGTTAAAGACTCAAAAGTACATTTTTATAATTATTACTTTACATAAGTTTCTTCTTTAAAGAAACAGGGAAAGAGTATGAGAATATGTATATAGAGCTTAACATTCTTATGTATCATTTCTTGTTATTTTATTTCTTCTTATGGATTCATTACAATTTGGTGTCATTTTCTTATAACACTATTGCTTTATTCTCACTCACTTTCTTTGTGCTATATTATTAAATACATTTCTATGTCTTATAAGCTCATTATATTAATAAGATGTTCTTTGATATGATTGCTTTTAAATAAGTTCAGAAAATAAAGGAGAAATATGCAAACATACTGTATTTTATAATCACTTTTAACAGTGTGCTATTTTTCAGTGTGAATTTGAATTTCTGTCTTGTATCCCTTACTTTCAGCCTGAAAAACATACTTTAAATATCTTAAAAGAGATCTGATCACAAAGAATTCTCTCAACTTTTGTTTATCTTTGAATGTCATTATTTCACCTCCATTTTTAAAATTAATAAACTTTGCTTTTAGAGCAGTTTTAGGTTTACAGAAAAATGGAATGAAAATTACAGTGTTCTCGTATACCACGTGTGTGCCTACAAGCACAACTTACCTCACTATTGACATTCTGCACGACAGTGGTCCATCTGTTACAAATTATGAACCTACATTGACACATTAGTGTTGCTCAAACAATAAAGTCCATTGTTTATTTTAGAGTTTAATCTTGGTGTAGTAAATTCTGTGGGTTTTGACAAATATATAATGACATATGGGAAGACCAGAGAAGGAGACACTAAAAGAGATATCATATGAAACCATAGTCCTGAGGTTGCAATCTGTTGAAATTCACTGGTTGCTAATCTACTCAATGTAATATCATACAGAATACTTTAACTGACCTAAAAATCCTCTAAGCTCTGCCTATTTTGTCTCCATTTCTGAAAAATAGTTCTGATGAATATAATATTCTTGGTTGACACTATTATTATTTTGCAGTTTATGTTTTTTGGCTGAAGCTGGGTTTGAACCCTCCCTCCCCCTGGTATATGGGGCCAGCGCCCTACTCCTTTGAGCCACATGCACCACCTGGTTGACACTATTTTCTCTTGTAACACTTTAACTATACTATTCCACTGCCTTTGGCCGCCATTGTTTCTGATAAGAATCAGCTGCAAGTCTTACTGGATTTTCTTTGTACATGATGATTCACTTTTTAAAAAAAATTCTTATAGCATAACTATGTACATTAATGAAATCGTGGGGTACAGTGTGCTATTTTCATATACATTTTGAAATACTCTCATCAAACTATTCTTCATGTCATTTTCTTAGTTACTGAGTCAAGACATTCATACTCTGCTTTTAAAAAGATTCACTTGTACCCTTGTAAGATTAACCATAGAGGTGACCCCACCAATCACCCTCCTTACCCCCATCCACCCCCTTCTTCCCCCCTCTCCCACTCCCTTCCCATATTCTCAGGCTAAAATTAGGTTATGATATTCCTATAAAAGCTATGAATTAGTTTCAAAATAGGGCTATGTACATTGGATACTTTTGCTTCCATTCTTGAGATACTATGCCGCCCTAAAGAAAGATGGAGACTTTATTGCCTTCATGTTTATATGGATGGAATTAGAAAATGTTCTTCTTAGCAAAGTATCTCAGGGATGATTCACTTTTGTCTTGAAATTTCAAGATTTCCTTCTTCATCTTTGTCCTCCAACATTTTTACTACGATTAACAGGATTGATAGATCTCCTTTTTATCTTACTTGAAGTTCATTGAGCTGCTCAAATGTGTGAATTTATGTTTTTCATTAAATTTTGAGATTTCTTGACCATTATTTCTGTGAACTTTTTTTTACCCCTTTATTCTCTCCTCTTTTGGTATTCCCATTTTCTTGATGTGTTTAATAGTGTCCTGTATTTCTCTGAGTTCTTCTTTATTTTTTGCCATTCTTTTTGATGTTGTTGTTGTTGTTGTTCATTAGATCACATAATCTGTATCAATTAATCTAAAAGTGCACAGACTCTTACTTCTGTCAGGTTGAATCTATTTCCTCTGTTCAATTTTTCATTCAAGTTATTATAGTTTTCAATTACAAAATTTATATTTGGGGTTTAAAAATAATTTCTATCCCCTCACCAATATTCTCCATTTAATGAGACATTGTCATCACACCTTCTTTTAATCCCGAAGCATGTTTTCCTTTGAATCTTTGGACATACTTATTATAGTTTTGAAGTCTTTATTTGCCAATTCCAGCATCTAGGCTTCCTCAAAAACAGTTTCTATTGCCTATTTTTTTTCCTTAATTATATGTCACACTTTCCTGTTTCTTTGTATTTCTTGTAATTTTTATTAAAACCTGAACACTTTTAGATGATACATTATAGCAACTCTGGATATTAATCTTCCAGCTGTTTGCTTATTTGTTCAGTGACTTGGCTGGTATACTTCAGTGAAATCTATTTTTTCCACAGTCTGCAGTTTCTGATGTCTTTCCTCAGTGCAGACTTGCACATGTAACATAGTCTTTCTCTCCACTTGAGATGACTGTGGTTTCATATGTTATCTCTTTTACTGTCTCCTTTCCTGATCCTCCCATTAAGTTTCAGGTGGATCTGTCTCTATAATGTCATACTTAAATGTTAGCCTCCATTAATTGCTAGGTAACTGTGCTACTGTTTTTTCCAATACCCTGAAGTATAAATTGCTCCATAGTCTGATATAATTGAAGTCTCTTTGGAAAAGACAAGATGTTGTCAGTCTTTGAGGCTGTCTCTGATCTCCCTCTGCTATGGAAGCTATTAAGAGGAGCTAGGGAGAGGGGTGGAGAACTCATTGCCTATCCCATCTGGGTCCTCCCTATGGAATAAGAGATATATGTCAGGAGGTAGAAAGAGGATGCTGAGAACTGGTGCCCATTCTATTGCTACTCCTCAGTATGAATCTTCTGCCACATAGAGCCCCAGAGTTTGAGATCTGCTGAAATTCACTGGTTGCTAAGCTACCTAAAATGGGTTTTCAGCCCTAAGAATCTGGAAATGATGGGAGCTCCTCTAGAGCAGCTCAGTCACATCATAGAACCCTGTTGGAAGTGAAGGTTACACTCTTTATTAGCTACCCTGCCAGGATCCTCCCTACACAGCAGGAGTTGGGATGAGGAAATGGGTGTCACTCAGCTGCCACCACCTACTTCAGAGAGACCTTCTGCAACATGAAGATGTAAAAAATAAGATCTGCCAAAGTTCACTATCTGCCAAAACCACCATGAATATAGTTCTTCCAGCCTACAGAACCAAGAAAGATGTGAACTGCTACTTAGTTGACAAGTCACAGAAACTGTTCTTCTGCAAGACAGAGGTGTTGGGGATGGATGCAGTCTCTATCATGAATAACATCACCTCCTGCTGTCTGTTCTTCTTGAGTTTCCACAGATTTTGTTGAACTAATGTTTCTCAATTTGTTATAAACCCTTTCATTAATCTCCACGGGTCTTGAATCATCTTTGCTAATTGTGACCAGATGAATAGATGTTCTCTCTTGGGAAGTATATTCTCTGAACATCTCATTCTACCATTCTGGAGGCCCTGCCTAGGGGTAATTTGTTATGCAGCAATAGATAACTAATACAATGGCCAAGGAAGGAGGTGGGATTTACATTAAGACAAGCAATGAGTTAGATGGAGAACATGAAGGGCATTTCAGACAGAAGGAACAGAAAGTGCAAAAGTGTGAAAGATAAAAGTACTGAGAATAATGTCAGTTAGAAAAGTGATTCTCGGGTTAATGGCTCTTGGACCAGCATCATCAGATTCACCTGGGTGAATCTGCAAATTCGCAGGTGCTACTCCAGACCCACTGAATCAGAAATCTCTGGGATGGAGCACAGCAATCTGGTGAGCTCTGTAGTTGTTTTAGAAGCATGTGAAAGTTTGAGAAACACTGGAGTAGAAGAATGTTTTTTACCAGGTGTAATGTCTGGGGTCTTGATATGTCCAAATTCTAAGCAGTTTTCAGGGGGTTTTTTTTGTTTGTTTTTTAAGACATGAGAGATAAGGAGCTGAGAAGTACTTTCTCTTAGTGAATGCTTTAGGGCCTTATTCTAATAACAGTTCCCCAACATCACTCACAAGAAGCACACAGATGTTCCACTTTTGCTAGGAATAAATCACATCCGATTTTAGCCTGAATTGTATTTGGTTCCAGTTGCTTTAATGAACCATCCTGCAGGTGCTCTGCACATGGCCTAATTTAGACTTTGCTAAGCCTCTGATGTCGCATGTAGTTCATGGTCACAATGGTAGAGGGAGACGTGGACATTTGACTTTAACGTGATTTAAAAGGGAATACTTAATCCTTGCTAAATCCAGTTAACTAAAAGAATTAGGATTGTTCAAGACTAAGAGAGTGAAAATAGCTTTGACCGAAAAAAGTAAAAGACAGACTCAGATAAAGCCAGCTGCAATGCCCACAGAAAATTCCATTTTTCCCAAGAGCGTGCTGCAGCTGGAAAATGCCAGAATGACCCTTCTTGTGAGTGACCACTCTTTTCTCACCAGTAATGCCCCAGACCTCCTTTAATCCACTTGTCTTTTACTAGGGATACCCAAATGCTGAGCTCTTGCTATTTGTGAGGATGCCCAACTCCTCGCCAATTCTGCTTCCCCTAAACCCACCCAGAAACAGCATCCAGCACAGAACTGACGCTGCTCCCCTCACACCCTCATCAGAACCACCAGTGGGAGCCCAGACATTACCAATTGCCCCCATCTAGTGGAGTCGCATTTCAGAGTGCCCATCCTCACTTCATCAGGTCAGAAAACATGATTTTGATGGAAGAGAATCTTATCCCTGGTGATCTTTGTCTGCTTAAACTTCAGCAGATGGAAAATGGTCCCTTAGTCCTGTGTTTGAGGAAGGAGGTGGTGGTGATGTTTTTTGTGTGTTTGTTTTTAACATATTTGACTTAATTAATAATTTTATATTTTAAGTCACAGAAAGAAACCCAGAGGACTCAACTCTTGATGCAATCACCTGTAAGATATGGGGACACATCTTCAAACCATTTCTAGCCATGGCAGAGGATTCTGGGCTCTGTTCTGAGGATAAAACCATTAGTGATTGTTTCTTACTGTATTTCAAATCAATCCCTCCCTCTGCTACCCCACATCATTAGTTATGTTCTTGCCAACAGTCTCACACAAAGATCTGATATTCTCAGCCATGAATCAGCACAGCAGTCTTTCATTTAATCAAATTACCATCTCTCTCTAAAATTATTAATAATACCAGTATTCTCCACCTATGAAACTTGCACAGATAATTATAGCAAACTATTGTGAAGAGCTTTGTGGACACAATGAATGTAGTCCAACTGAATCAATAAGCTAGTATGTTATTTCAGCACCTCAGATGTGGACTAGGCACTCATCTTTTATGCACTCGTTTATTCACCTGTCCACTCAAACACTTTTCGAAGGTATGCTGTAAGTTGAATGCCATTCTAGCTACTCAGAACTTAAAGATAAATTAGGTATGAAAAGGTTGTCAAGGAGCAGGACAAGACTCCAAGGCCAGAGTGTTGGATCAATGTCTATGTGACATTGAGAACAACCTGGATATCATGACCAAGAGGAGAGAAGGACCATGGACAAACTGCCACATCCCTCACACAGAGGGGAATGCAGCCAGGGTGTCTATAGATGACAGAATGGAGGAGGTGTAGGGTGGCTTCTTTGGAAGAAATGAGCCCCAAAAGTTTTACAGAAGGCCGGATAGTTGGCGAGGACACACTTAGGCAGTGAGGGGCATCTCTCCTCAAGGTATACTGGAGACTGAGCAGTCTCTCCCTGTAAGATACCTTCTCTGGGAGGTGTTCAGGAAAGAGAATGGAAATGGGGTGCAGCATGCAGAGGAGAGATTATGGATGAAGAGGGATTTTATCCTAATCCGAAGGTCCAGAGAGCCCTTAGGGTGGGGTGGCAGGAGGTAGGAAGATCACTTGAGGTCAAGAATTTAAGATCAGTTTGGGCAACATAGAGAGACTCTCATCTTCACAATAAATTTTACAAAAATTATCTGAGCATGGTGGAGTATGCCTCTAGTCCCAGCTACTTGGGTGGCTGAGGCAGGAGGATTGAGCCTCATCCTGAGCCCATGAGATCAAGGTAGCAGTAGGCTATGATTGCACTACTGCACTCCAGCCTGGGTGACAGAATGAGACACTATCACTAAAACAATAAAAAATAAAAAAAAAAAACCACAAGTCATGGAAAAGACAAGAGTAAAATCCATGTTACCAGAGGAGAATGTCTGGAGCATTGACCTGTAGGGATCCACAGAGCCCCCACTGAGAATCTCCTCCTCCCTGAGCTAGAACATGAAGCATAGCCCCAGCATCATGTCCCTCTCCCCATGGTAGAAGGGGGAAGAACTATCAATCCTTACATCCCTCACACACACCTCTCGCCTTTCAGAGAACAGTCACAGAATTCTCTGAAATGGAGTCCACTGGTTATTCAACTTGTCTTCCCTCACCCATCATTTCTCCAAAGGACCCAGGCTCTTCACTTTGGCTTCCTGGGATAGCTCTGTATCTCCAACCCTTCCTGCATTCACTGACTCAGCAGTGAGCCCCTCTCTCTCTCTTCCTTTCCTGGGTAGTCTGGTTAGTCCTGCCTCAGGTTTCAGTAGACAGATTCCACTGGGATGACTTGATGAAGGGGCACTGTGAATGTTGCTGGTAGAGGATCCAGCAACACCTTGAGGGGCATTTGTATTCTCCACATCTCCTCCTCCTGGAATATCACAACATTATTACTGCCTTCCCCATCAACGTTGAGATCTGGGTTAGGCAGCTGATATCCCAAGAGAACCCCCTGTCCTCTCCTAAATCTGGAGCGGGGGGCAGGGCTGTAGTTGGACAAGGCCACCCAGGTATCTACTACCTTTCCTGAGTGTGGTCTTCGTGCTGACTTATTCCCACAGGAGGGGTGATGTTTGCCCTTAACAGGCCTGAGTCTTACCCACTCTGTGTGTGCGCCAGCAAGCTGGAGCACAGACTGTGGTAACCCAGTTTGACAACACCAGATAGTGTAGGGCCATGATTTACAACCATTTTTGAATGGTTCAAAAATCAGAGCTGGGGGCATCACTAGTGGCTCAAAGGAGTAGGGCACTGGCCCCATATGCCAGAGGTGGCAGGTTCATACCCAGCCCCAGCCAAAAACTGCAAAATAAGCCAACCCACTGATCCATATCTGGACTGTAAGCCAGAGGGAGGAACTTAGGTGTTCTTAAAACCACAGTGGTGTTGGGTCTTTTACCCTAAGTAATGCAAGTCTTATTGTCAAAATATCCCTGTTTTCTAGTGGAGTGAAAACTACCCCCTGACAAAAAGGTATATTTTATAATCTTGTCCATCACTTAAATGCCAATCAAGCATAAAATCCCTTTCCAGTGGCTCTCATTTTCAAGGACAGACCTCACTCTTCTTCCCCTGCTTGAGGCCATGGTTACCAGTGGTAGCGCTTCCCTGAGCCACCTCCTCTCTGAGCCTACCACAAGGCTGCTAGTGCCCCAGCATCCGGGACAGTGCTGAAAGCTCCTTCTCCTGGGCTTTGCTTTATTAGAGCAATTTCCTAAGTTCTGTTTCACAAACATCTGGAAGACAAGGAGTAAGTGTTCAAATAAAATAAGTCCTGTCATGTTCTCCTTCAGGGTTTTTATTGATTGTGACTTAATCTCTTAAGGCAAATTGATGGGCTTAATATTAAACTGAAATACCAAGAGTTGGCAAAGGAATCAGAAAATTGAGCAAAAAATTAAATTGTCCAGAAGTGGAATTTTTTTTAACTCTCTGAAGAGGTTTGTTCAGGCCATGGGCATTTGTTTTCTTTTTTATCTTACACAAGATAAATGCCTTCATAACGATACAAGAAGCCAGACTGTTGAAAATGTTGGGTAGGAAAAGCATCTAAAAGCCTAAGCAAAGCTGGGAGAATGTCCCTGCTTAACTTCCCACTTCTGCCATCCATCCAGATCTCATCTCAGCCCCAAATCAGACATGGCCCTGGCTTTACTCAGCCATGGAGAACCCTTTCCCCATTGCACTCTTGCCCAAGGGACAGTGCCTCTACCAACAATTCAGGGACTGAGATGATAGGGAGTGTGGCTTTGTGCTCTTGTTTCCAATTCTACCCTGTACACCCATCCTATCCCATTGCCATACCTGGCCCGGGGATAATCCCATGCCCCTGAGTGACAGCCTAGATGGTATGAAGCTGAAGATATTGAAGCCAGTTGGACCTGGGTTTGAATTCAGGGTCTGCCATTTAGTGAAAGACCTTGAGCACATATTTAATTTCTGTGAGCCTCAATTTCTCATCCCTTCAGGATATGTAAAATAATCCCACTGCTGCAGAGACTTACCAGCCACTCGCCAAATCTTCCTCTCCTCCTTCCAGGCCACATACCTCAATCGCATCTCCAGCTACATTGGCAGTCAGGCATGACTGAGTCAGGTCATATGACTGAGTTCCGGTAGAAGAAATGGCCTGGCCCCCACACACATAAATCCTCTCTGCAGACATCTTCCATCTCTCCCATCTGCTTACTGAACAGTTGAGGGCTCTGTGGACCTTAAGCCCTTCTCAGCCAGAACTGAGCAGGGAGAAGTAACTGGATTCTCAGTAACCAGAAACACCCACAGTCAAGTATGTGGAAGATAGAAATAAAATTGTACTTTGTGCATGTGTGTGTTTATGTGTACATGGGTGTATATGTATTTGTGTGTGAGTGTGTGTGTTCAGGGTTTAATGAAGGTGGTTTATGGTGGCAGAAGGCATTAAAAAACCCATCTGTTATGCCCTCTGCCCTCTGGTCAGGCCAGGGTACTTGTCTTGGATCATCCCCTACATTGCCACACTTCCCCGTCTTTGTGTTATTCTCTCTGTTGAGAACACTCTGCCTCCCTTCACCATCGATAAACATCCTACACATCCTGGGAAGACCAATTCAAAAACCACCTCTCTCCTTGATTCTCCTGGACAAAAACAATCTCTTCCTTTCTGTGTTTCCACATACATTTTTTTATAAATTATTTTCTTCATTTATAAATTGTCAGTTTTTATACAATTGGCTTCCAAATATACCTGCTACCACCTTAAGAAAAAAATCTCCAATACAATTGCAGCTCCACCGTAAACTTCCTTGCTTATCAGTCTTCCTCCCCCAGGAATCACTGCTCTCCTAAATTTGATATTTATTCTCACCAAGGAGCTCAACTTATATTGTGTTATCTTGCTATCAACAGCATCCTGCTTGATTTTTACTCCACATCATGATTTTAAGGCTCTTCTAACTTCATGCAAGTGGTTTGTTCATTTTTACTGCTGTATAAATTTCATTTCTGTGAATAACAATATGTATCTCTTCTTTTGTTAATGAGCAGAGGTGGTTGGGGGCTTACAGTCTGGATTGGTTAGTTTGCATTGGAAAGGCACACCCACAAGCAGGTTTTCTGCTATCCCCAGGGATGCAAGTCCTGGAAGGGGCAGACTCTCCAGAGTGAGGAAGATTCCAAGATGATAAAGCACCTGAAATATGGAATAAAAAGAAATGATTGACACACTTGGTATATGACAGGCACTCAATGTTGAAGGAATCAATGAATTAATAAAAGTTTTTATTTACAAACATTTATCATACAAACCTACAAATAGGTTTGTAGACCTATTTGAGAAGGGATAGTGGAAGAATGGGCCCAATATGAAGACTTGCAGAAGCCACTTGGAACAGAGGCCAGCAGAAGGGCTTGGAACTCCAGAGGGATCAACAAAGAATGACCCTGAGCTTAGGGCTTGAGTTGTGGCCATAAAAGATATGCCCACATGCTACCCCAGGGTCTGTGTAGGTGTACTTATTTGGGAAAGAAAAGTCCTAACAGAGATGATTAAGTTAGGGATGTAAGAAGATAACATCCCAGATTAGGGAAGATCTTAAATCCAATGCCAAGTGTCTTTATAAGGGAAGAGAGGGAGAAGGCCGTGGGAAGATGGAGACATGGATTGGAGTGATGTTGCTGTAAGCCAAGAGGAGCACCTGGAGCTATAAGAGGCAAGGAAGTGGTCTCCCCTAGATTCTTCAGATGGAGTATGGCCCTGCCAGCACCTTGATTTTATATTCCTAAACTATAAGAGAGTATTTGTTGCTTTAAGGAACAAAATTTTGTTAATTTTTTATGGCAATCCTCAAAAAATTAATACAGGGTGGGAATATCAAGGTAAAGAAAGGAATTAGGCTTTAAACAAAAAACCTGGGCTTTGCTTTGGTCATGCTGCCAGCAGCTATGTGGCCTTGGGTAAGTCACTTGGCTTTTCTGAGCTGGGGTCTTCAGCAGCCCACAAGAAGCCTGGGCTGAATGGTCAATCAAGATTCTAAGGGTTCTCATCATAGCTCCATACTGGCCAGACATGGACCCTTGATCATGCTGAGGGCTGCAGTGGCTCTGGGCACTGTGGCTTCTCCTGGTAAAGTGATTGCCAGCTCTAAGCTGGTGGCATTCTCTATCCAGTGACTGAAATTGAGCCTTGAACTCAAATGTCTTAGAAAGGACACTTGGGTAGTATGACCTTACAAAGCTCCTTTTCATGGGAAATCAGGCTAAAAGAAGTCCATTGCTATGTGTAAGAAGGATCCATCCTTGCAGTGTGGAAAGTGTCAACAATATCCTAGTTTCATCTTTGGACTCATTGGCACTGCTGGCACATTTCTGGACATCACTGCAGGAAAAAGAAATGAGGTGATGTCTGGGAAGGCAAAGTCTGTCTCCACTGCCCCATCAACAGGCTTAGCAAAGAAGGAGGTTTTAGCTCAAAAAGTGTTCCTTAGAAACAGAGATACTTTCAGCCTGCCCCACCCCATTGACCCCCTATAATCACCACCACTGGGGCTAGCATGTGAGGGGGTCCCTGAGCCAAAGGCATTGACCCTCCATTGAGGGTCAATAAATAAATACCTGGATTTATCATGACAGGTTTACCAAAGGGAATTATGGTGCTCAATTTGGAGTAGAAACCTACCTCCCTTGGTCAACTCCCAAATCTTGAGATTGTTTCTGAAGACTGGTATTAGCAGCATCTCCCACAAATGCCGTGCTGTGCTCGCCCCATCAAGGAGGCTGAGAAAGCTGCTGTTCTAGTAGGACTAGAGGTAAAATAGTAACTGAGGTAAAGGTCTGAATAAGGGCAAAATATTCTATCATTTTTTTCTCTAAACCCCCCCATCCCTGCTCTTTTTGGAAATTAAAACCTGCATTCCTGCCTGAGGCCAGTAATCAAAGGAGCAGAAAAATGGTCTCTGTTCTTTGTTTTCTAGTATTTTAAATCACAGGAAATAGCTCAACAGAATTGTCCAGAGGTCACACATCCTCTTTACGAGAGATAAGGTCAACCAAAACCACCAGCTACAGTTAAACAACAGTGGCCCAAGGACACGACTTATGACACTGGTCACAGAGACCCAAGCCCACCCTCTGAAACCTCTCCCTTTATTAAGCCCTATATTTCTGCTTAAAGGCAGGATGGTGGTCTTTTGAGATGCTCGTCTGTGGCAAATTAATTTGGCAGCATTTAATGACTTCTCTTTCCTTTTCCTTAAACCACTTGTCCTTGTTCTTTATTCTTGCTGATTCAGCCCCAGGATAAGAATCAAGTACCTGGGAAGCATCTGGAGGTCAGGCCACCCCGTTTTCTACCAACTGCTGGGCATTGGGCCAGCAGCTTGATCCTCCACCTGCAGTCTGCACTCAGGAAAATACCGGGCAAAATTAGGTTCCGTCATCTCTGTGGTAAAGATCTACTGAGGAGTTTTAAAATATTCTATTTGAGAAAATAAGCGTCAGACTTAATGCAAGGTTCATAAACAGTCAAAATCTTTTAAAAAATCCTAAGTCTATCATTTTAAAGGGAGCATTTTTAAATTTGATGAGGAGCTCAAGAAGCTGAAAGAAGAAATATTTAGTGGCATTTAAGCTCATGGTATATGTCATTAAGGGCCCTCCTTGCATTGTATAAACATCTTCTGCCTTACCATCTGCTCCATAGGACCATCTTGGGAGGGCTAATGTCAAGTGCAAATATAAATATTCATAGAAGAGGGGCCTGATAAGTAAAGGCCTGAGCCTCAGGGCTTTTGGAGAGGGCTGGAGTTGTTATACCTTAACTTAGTGCTATCGGCAATAAAGAAACAGACTTGTGTAATGAAAATCATCTTTTAAGTATAATTAGAGCCAACATTATGGAGTGTTTATTATGTACCACCATGCCAAGCCCTTCACATGGACCATCTCTTTAGTCCTCACAAAACCTATGGGAAGATGGTACTAGTACTACCAACCTCGTTTTACCACAATGGAAACAGAGGCACAGGGATAGGAATTGACCTACCCAAGGTTACCCAGCTAAAAGCAGAGGACACAGGATTTGAAGCCAATCAACCTATCCAAGTCCCTTATTCTCAACTCTCAATAATAACAAGATAATTATGGGATGCTAAACCAATATCAAAGATGGTAAATTTTAAGAAATAAATTCCATTACTAAAAAAATATACCCAACACCTCCCCACAAAGACTTTCCAATAAGGAATGAAAAAGGTATGTCAGTATGAGTAGAAAAAGCAGTTTTTTCTCTGCTCTCACACCACACTGTGCATGTGGTTTTTCCCCAAGCAAGTGATCAGCTCTGCAGCAGACATCAGCTGGGTGTCCAATGCTGATCATAAGCTCTGGATTATTTTTCCTGTGCTTCTCACTGACCAGCTATGAGTCAACACTGAACTAATTCGTTACAGCAGCTTGTAGAACTCAGGGAAACAACTTAACCTTTATTGGTTTATTGCAAAAGATATTACAAAGAATACAAATGAAGAGATCCCCAGGGCAAGGGGTGTGGGAAGGGTCATGGAGCTTTCCGTGTCCTCACCAGGGGCACTACCCCCCTCGGAGCACTATATATGCTGTTACCTGGGAGCTCTTAGAACCCCATCCTATGGCTTTTTCTGGAAGCTCTATTGCATAGTGTCAGCCTTAAATAATGACATTCATAAAATATGACTAAGTATAGGGTTTATTTGAATTCAAAGCTTGAGAATGGCCACTTGCTAATGCTGACTCCAAATGAATGGAATCAGCACTCTGACATGGAAAGGTTTGGGGAAGCTGAAACAGGATTTGAACATGTTCCATATGAGGTTGGTACACAGTTACAATGATTTGATTGTTCACAGGCTGTGTTCTCTTTCAAGAAGAGTATTTAATATTCCACATGGAGAATGTGACAGTCATTGGGTCTTTTGCACCCTCTGTTTCTGAGTTGGTGCAAGACAATAAAGGAAAAAGTTAATCCATAACAAAAAGCCAGTAATTAAGAGGGGAGGGGACTTATCTCTGGCACCATTCATTCTTAGTCATTTTATAGAATAAAAACGAAGAAAGAGAATTAATCTATAATTGGAGACGCAGAAATTACAGCTACATGCTATGTGACTCAGACCACGCAACTGCATTTCTTTCAAAGCTCAAATAACTTGAAGTTCCAACAGCTTTTAAGCTTGAATTATTGAATTTTACTTCAGCCATGACTGATTGAATCATTGGCCATTGGTGATGGGTTTAACCTTCAGCCTTTCCTCCCTCCTCTGAGGTTGAGGTGTAGGGCTCAAACTCCCAACCCTCTAATCCTGCCTTGGTCTTTCTGGTAACCAGCCCCCATCCTAAACTACCTGGGTGCTGCCAGTCACCAGTGAACTCATTAGCACACAAAAGATGATTATCACTTTGAAGATATGCCAGGAAATCAGAGGAGGCCCAAATACTTCTGTATATTTCACAGTATCACATGGTGCTACTTTATTTTTATACAACTAAATATTCTAGTGAACACAGAGCAAGAGAAATATCTTTAAATATTGTTTGCAGAAGGAAATTTGACATTTGTTCAAAACAGTCACTGAATGGCCTCATCAGATCTGGCTTTCTTGTGCTATTGAATTCTGAAAAAGAAAAGAATAATATACAGCTCAGGTCAAATCATTCTCAAAGACAAGACAAGGCCATGGGCATGCTTTTATATAATATATCTTACAATTACACCTCAACATGACATGTCATAAAAGCCCAGATCACTTCCCGGCAATCAGTACTTATAAGATTTGTTTTTGCAGTATCTAATTAGGCTATTAGACTGGTATAAGTGCTATGGCCTCAGAGATCACCTTCCCCTTGTGTTTGCTGGGTGTTTTTTCCCCAGTGGTGGGACAGCTTTGTTCAGCACCTTGGGCTCCCGGGGCCTTGATTGCTGCTACCTGCTGGTAGCATCCATGGGACTGTGGCTGCATTTCCCTGGGTCCATGTCATCATGAGACATAGAGAAGAGTCTCAAAGCTGCCCTGGTGCATGGATTTTCCTCTTCCACAGACCTGAAGGCCAATGAATCTCCCCAGACTTAAACTCTGGATCTCAGAGCATCATTGGGCTGGAGAGAACAGCTTTGCCTGGCTGAACTTAGAAATGTTTTCACTATGGGAAACCTGGTATCTTCCAGGGGCTCCTTGGTATACCACCCAAGCATACAGTGTGGGGTTTTCCTTATCAGAGGGGCCAGGAGAGAAGTCATAGAAGTGAAGGCTGCAATGTTGCCCAGGACATCCTGCTTCTGCTATACAGGAGTGGGGGTCTCTGAGATGCTGTAGTCAGGAAAGGAGAAGAGGTCGAGTGCTTGGGGGTTCCACAGGGTCCCCTGGCTGCCTCTCAGTCCCTCTAATCAGGCACATAATATTTGCTTGTGAAAAAAAAGTTGCAATGAAGCTGACCTTGGACTATTGGACTATCTACCGAGCTGTGTCCTTGATGTTTCTTCCATTCCTTGGCTGCAAAAAAAAAAAAAAAGCCATGGCTTACAGATACTGAGACACAACTGTCTGGGGCCTGGATCTTAGTCCAGCTCCTCTGCATATTGAGTGCTAAGGCCTCATTCTTTAACCAGGATTTCACTCCTCCTCCTTGGGACCCACCTGGTGAGCCTTGCCCCATGCTAGTGCTAGTCCATAGGAGCTCTGGGGAAGTGCTCTAGGACTCCTGCTATTCCTAGGAACCAACATCATCTGTCCCCCACCCCACTATCCCCTCTACCCCTTAGCCTGTGCTGGTGTGATGAGAAGACCCACAGACCACCCGTCAGGACTGTTCAACCTGGAGACACCATGAGGATCTACTGCTTCTCAAAGTACTTTCCAGAGAATAACAGGTCATGCAGACCAAACAGGGGTATGTGTGGTAGAAGTGGGGAAGGGATGGGAAGACTCTCCATTGTCAAATCACTTAGGAAACAAATGATTATGGCGAGTGAAACAAGGTTGTTTCCGCAGGACTTCTAGAGCCTGTGAGGGGCCAGTGTGCATGCGAATCTTTGTGAATGTTGGGTGCAGGGATTTCCAACCTTATCTGATTTTAAAAAGTACCTGTTCAGTGATTTACAGAATGCAGTTTGGGGGCACAGATCCAGTCTGATTTACTCAGTTTTCTACACAAACACCAAGGCTCCCAGGGGTTGAGCACAGCTAGAGAATGGCAGAGCAAACACTAAAAGACAACTTCTGGCTCTGTGACCTTTGCAATCTCTGTGTTACCTAGGACGGAGGGAGGGTGGTGCCTGCACTGCTCCTGCCAGTGTGTTTGGGAGTCATGTGTCCTATATGTTATTGCTCTAAAATTGCAGTCTCCAGCCCCTGGCCATGGACTGGCACAGGTCCATGGCCTGTTAGGAACCAGGCTACACAGCAAAAGGTGAACAGCAGAAGAGTGAAGCTTTATCTATATTTATAGCCACTCCCCATCACTTGCACCTCTGCCTGAGTTCCGCCTCCTGTCAGATCAGTGGATCAGCGGCAGCCTTAACTTCTCTTAGGAGCATGAATGCCACTATAAACTGTAGTGAGAGGGATCTAGGTTGCATGCTCCTTATGAGACTCTAATGCCTGCTGATCTGAGGTAGAGATGAAATGCACTTAAGTAACCCCAAACCACCCCCCAACCCTGGTCTGCGGAAAAATTATCTTCCTTGAAACTGGTTCAAAAGGTTGGGGACTGCTGTTCTGAAACACAAACTCAGACCCTGGTCTGCCTCCTTGTCTGTCCATCAGTAAGATTCCTTTCCCCCTAACTCTGCTGCACTCAGCCTCTGTCATGTTGGACCTTTTTACAAGCTTGTAGGAGGAGATTTTGACTTTGAGTCATGCCCAGTGAAGGGTGAGAGTCCCCACAATTGTTCATCAGGCAGTGAACAATTTTGCCCATTCTACAATGACTTCATAAGTGGGATGGTTGCAGTGAATCAGGGTCAGAAAACAGAGATGAGGAAACATGTTATACCCTGAAAAGGAAAAATGGTCGTCCCAAGGTGCCAGCTCGATCCTGCAAAACAAAAACATAAACTATTATGCAATCGCATTGCATCAAAAATATCTGTGGGGATAGTTTTCAAAAGGGGTGGTCCCAGAGAAGCAGCATCAATACCACCTGGGAACTTGTTAGAGATACAAACTCTTGGCCCCCAGTCCAGACCTACTGTACCTCTGAGGGAGGGCGCAGAAATCTGAAATTTACCAGGTAACTCTGATACACCCTCAAGTTTGAGAACTATTTTGATATGGTCTTTGTTAGCTGGCAATGCTGGCCTGCGTTTGGGTAACTGCATGTGGGCCCCTGAGCCAGAGAAGGCAAATTCTCAGGAGCAGATGGCCCCAAGAAACATATTTGTAAGACTGGGGATGAAATATTAACAGCCAGAGGCATTGCCCCTTGTTCCTTCCTGCCCCAGGGAAATCTGAATTTAGAAGATGCTCAGCAGAAGATTCTCAGAGTCATGTCTGAGACCAGTTCTTCCCAGAAGTAGTCTGGAGAGGCTGCAGGGTGGCCAGCTCCAAGTCCTGCCCTGCCCTTCTCACATGGAGCTTTCTTTAGGATTGCGTTGTCCATGGGGCTCACATACCTTCTTGCTAAAGCCCACTGCAGCAGCCCCCGACCCCTGCAAGGGAATAGGCATGGATTAATCCAATAGGTACCACACCCACAACCCTGAAGTTGGCCTTGGGGATCCTGCCCCTCCTGGCTTCCATCCTAAAGCAGTCAGAAGTCTGCAGCACAAAAGCAGTTAGGGAGAATGGCTGATGGTGGCCAATGACAAGCTCTAGATGGGGAAGGCAAGTTTGCTTTCCTGTTTGAGTTACCACCATTTGTGTCAAGCTCTGTTAAGTTTCCCTGCTGTTCCAAATGAGGCCAACTTTGAAATGGATTGCTTCTGCATGTTCTTTGCCTGTAAATCTGGCATAAGAATGGAGTCAGACTGAACCTGGAAGCCTGCAGTCAGCAGGGGATCAGACAAACTGCTGTCTGTGCACAGAAGGACCAGCCAGATACCCAGATACTGGAGGTCTTGGGATTTTCCAAACTAAAACCTGGAAAGTCCTGGACAAACTGGGACTAGTTGGTCACCCTACCTGGGGACAGGACATCCAAAAGAAATATGTTTTTTCTTTTTTGTTCTTACTACCATGCAATAAAACTTTCATTAACATTTTGAATAGAAATTACTGAAACTAGTAATTTCTAAACTTAAAAATTAAAAAAAAAACTTTAAAAAGCTCTGAGAAATAAGGCTGGGTGCAGAGGCTCACACCTGTAATCTTAGCACTCTGGGAGGCCGAGGTGGGTGGATTTCCCGAGCTCAGGATTTTGATACCAGCCTGAGTAAGAGAAAAAACCTATCTTTTAAAACAGCCAGGCATTGTGGCGGGCACCTGTAGTCCCAGCTACTTGGGAGACTGAGGCAAGAGAATCGCTTAAGCCCAAGAGTTTGAGATTGCTGTGAGCTGTGATGCCATAGCACTCTACCCAGGGCCACAAAGTGAGAGTCTGTCTCAAAAAATAAAAAGCTCTGAGAAACAGACAAAAGGTGGGCAGGGCAATAGGGAACAGAGGATATCACCCGGGCACATTTCATGTCAGGTGGAAGGGACTAAGGAAGTGACTAAACAACACAAAAGCAGAACAAAACAGAGATGAAAAGGGCAAAAGAGGAGAGGAGCAGAACCATGCTGGGCCCTTCCAGCCACCTCCTGGGGTTACAATAGAGGAAACTGAGGCTTAAAGGGGTCAAGGAATTTGTGCAAGTTTGAGTTCACAGGATCAGCTGCTCTGCCCAGAGCTCCCTCCCAACACTGAGATTCAAGGAGAGAACGAACGTGAACCCCAAGGATAAATGAACCTTCAGTGGCATAAAACTACGAGGAAGGAAAAAAGCACATACTCCCTGCAGAGATCTTTTCATCCGTCTGTTGGCGAGCTTGGCAGCGAGGCGCATTAAAGGATGCACGGGAGGAACCTGCAACGAAGAGGCACTGAGAGGGTTAAGACTCAACACCAGACACCAACAACAGAGGAATATCTGGAGAGCCCAGGGCGATATGCATTCCTTTCGACTCACTTCCCTTACAAATGGGTTTAATTTTCAGAGCAAAATCCATTTCCGAGCCTAAACTTGAAATTTTATGTTTCCAATAAAGAGCTGCTTGCCTTGATTGCAAGTTTCAATTTCAACACATCACTTAAAGTTATCTCCTTAGGGCAAATCAGACTTGGACAGGCCTTGAACCCCCAGCACTCTGTACTCCTAATGTGGAATGCATCATCCTGGAAGCAGCTCCATGCCAATCCTGGCTTTCCAGGTGCAGTTTTTCTAATCCAGGGGACCAGGTAGAAGAGCAGCACCCTAACCCTTTCCTCCCCCATGCATTTCTATTTTCTTGTATGTCTGTGACTGCTCACATGCACACAGGCATACCAGCTGTCCTTATCTAGTCCCCATGAATGCCCTCAGTGCTCTGGTTTAGAGTAAAAGTTAATTTGTGTCACAGAGTTTGTCTTTCCCCTTCTGTTCTCCCTCCCCTCCTGGTGCTCTTTTTGGTCTTGATAATATCCCCCTCCCTATCCAATCCCCTTCCTAGACCTATAACACTGATTGGCTCTTAGACAGAAAAGTGTCTTTATGAGTATTTGCTTTCTTAGGGATCCTCTGGAAGACTTGGAGAGCCTTGCATATATAAATAAGTGACTTTCTAATGGTAAAGTTCCAGTTGCCATGAAAGGGTACCTGGATTAAAAATTATATGCTATGACCTTCCCCCAAATTCCTTCAATCATATGCCACAGATATTCACCTAACCAAACTGCTCCCAAGGGTAACTCAAATTTATAGTAAGAAAGTTAAAGGTGATGGTTATTATTCCCATTGCACACACACATCATCATGGCCATGGGAGGGGCACATCCATGGATCATTGCTGGGGGAAGGGTCTATATACATCACAAAACACAAATGTAAAAATAGACAGTATAAGGAACAATGTGGAGAGAACACAGTACTCACCAGGCTCTTCTTGGACATCTGTTTAAGTGCATAATAAAAAGTTATTTCTTTCTTATTTTTTCTTTTCTGTGATTTATTCTCTAAAGTTTTAGATCTGCCAGCCACCACAGAGAGAGAGAAAGATGATCTCTGCAGCCCTAGAGTAAAGCCCCTAAAAAGCTACTATGGGGTGAGGGTGGGGGTGGGGGTCTGCAGATCCCAGCTTTGCTACTTGGCTGCCCGTATTAACCAGGAAGGGATGAAAGACATGCAGAGGAAAAGCACATTTATTGATTACAATAAAATACTGACCCAAGTTTTAACTGGATGTGTTGGCTCCTGAGTTCTGGCGTAGTGAAATAAAAACTAAATGGGAGAATAAAAGTGATATTAGCTCTAAGTGTCACTGGCTGTAGAGCTGCATTCATTTGTTACTGGGCTGGGCGGTACTCACCCGTTTGTTTCTGTCTTGGTTATCCTGGAAAGAGAATTGCAAGGGTAAGTTATATGGAATTTTACTGGGGCAGGAAACTGATGAGGTTTTCAATATAAGACACTACATACGCCATGGACTTTACTGTATTTATCAGAACATTATAAAATAAATTGGCAAGCTAAAAAGAAATTCCTCCATTACACAAATTTAATAAGAATATAGTTGACGCAAGATCTTACAGTAAAGAAGGTTACTGGCAACACATCGTCATTTTGTTTCTTAATCACATTTTATCTTTTTAATTTGGGGGAAGAAAATCTACTTTCTGATGCACAAAGCCATCTGACTAGGAGATGGAATGAAACAACCACTGCAGTCTAATTGGCTGCTGGGTGTATACTAGCATTTTATTTCTAAGGGATGGTGCGAATTGACCGACATCGGTTTGTTTCCGAAAGTTTTCTGTATGAATCTTTGCCCTTCTTGCAGATAGTCAGAGTTATCATTTCTAAATCCTTGTGAGTGGACCCCCCCTGCCAATTTGCACACATGAAAGCTGTCTATGTACATATCTGACTCAAGGATATGCTGTGAAGTAGGCAGCTCACAAAATAATAGTGTAAGTTTTCACGTCCTTATTTTATAAAATGGCTAGAGATGATTGCTGTGAACAATCTTTTAAATATGCTGATCTGACTAGGATGGATCTTTCCCATCTCATTCACATGGAAGCAGCTCAAAGCTCAATCAAGACAGAAATTAAAATTGTTCATAATACTTTGAATTCTACTTCTGTGAATACAATGACATCGTCCTGCAAACTTTGTGGAGAGTTTCTTTAGTGGAAACAGCAATACCTATGCATTCTGTACCCACCACCCCACCACCCCACCACACAGTCATATGTGTACACAGATGCACACACATGATAATTAAAGCTTGGTGGAAATTAACTCTCTAGCCCCTTGTCATCACTGCCTGTAGCCATCAGAAAGTATTATTTTTATACCTCCTGATCTCTTCTTGTCAGTATCTGTTCACAGTACTGAGTGAGTGTGTGTGTGTGTGTTCACGGACAGCTACTGGACAAACAACTATTTTTTCTATCATGTCCATCAACTCTACATTGTTACTTCTACTTTTTAGGCTAAAAAATAGTGAGGAATGTGAAGATGTTTGTCCTGGTTCTAATGACCCTGCTTAATAGTTCATATGCCACTTTCTTGCTTTCCTTTGACCTTTGTAGAGAAAAAATATATTTAAAACTTTACTATCACTCTTGTGCTTTACCCATTTCTCCAACTAAAATATGAGTTTTATGAAAACAGGTTTTTCTTTGTTTTTGTCATTATTGGATCCCCAGCCACTGGCCCCTGGCACACGCTCAATAAAAGTTTTTTCTGAAAAAATGACTAGTAGGGCTCTGTTCACAAGAACCTACTGCCCCTTTTCTCATCGAAACTTCTTCTAACTCCATGTGGTGACCAGAAACACAAGACACAAAGAATCTGGCAGATGTCATTATTTGCAGAATGTAACTGCTTTCTGAACTGCCACAAGATAAAGGTCCCGGGAGTCACAGACCTGGCCTTCTCCCGGGACCAGACAGGAGTGAACTTAGAGCCCACGTGACTCATCCAGGCACTGTGTATTGGGAACCAAAGCCCGAGAAGAGGAAGTGGCATGCTAAAAGTCACATTGCAGGAAGCAGCAAAGCCAGGAAGAGCCGTTCTCTCTCTTAGTAGCTTTAAAATATTTTTAGCAATCGTGTTCATGGAGTAACCTTTTTCTTTTCTGCAACTGGAAATAATGGATGGGATAGTCTTTGGGAAAATGGAGGGAAATTCATTCTGAGTAGGCCCTTACACTTAGGGACCCCCAGCACCCAATTGATCCTGGAGGTAATGCATATGACAGCCACACTTCCAATGGCGCTGCTTATGGAAGGAACACCTTCATGGACTTCATGTGAAGACTAGAGAAACCCCTTAGTGCAAGGCAGGGAGAAAGAAGGTAGCAAAGAGATGGAGAATGCTGAGTTCTCCCCCTGAATTTTTTCTCCAGGTACCACAGCAATAAAGATTACTTCTGAAGATGGCATCGTGCCTGTAGCTCAGTGGTTGGGGTACCAGCCACATCTACTAGGGCTGGTGGGTTTGAACCCAGTCAGACCTGCTAAAAATGATGACAACAACAACAGCAACAAAAATGCCAGATGTTGTGGCAGGTGCCTGTAGTCCCAGCTACTTGGTAGGCTGAGGCAAGAGGATAGCTTAAGCTCAAGAGTTTGAGGTTGCTGTGAGCTGGGATGCCACGGTACTCTACCAAGGGTGACTCTGGTGAGACTCTGTCTCAAAAAAAAAAATTATTTCTGAAGATAACAGAGGACAATTGTTTTCAAATGCATGCATGACGGTTAACTGAAAATAAGAAGGAATAGGCACACTATATTCATGAAGTTAAGAGATAAAGTGACTTTTGAGCCCTAACAAATAAGAATTAGGTGCATTAAGAGGCAATGGTAACAAGTAGCACCAAAATACTACCATTTACCAAGTTCTGGATACTGTTGAAAGCACTCCATAAATATTAAAGCAATCACTCCTCATGATGACATTCTGGGGCTACTATGACTATTATCCCCATGTAACAGATGAGAAAACGGAGGCATAGAGCACTCAAGAAACTGCCCAATTTAAATAGAGCTCAATTTTGAACCTGCAATTTAATCTTGGGTTCTAGACTGTTCACTGCAGCATGTGAATGAGGCAAGACCTTACTGAGTAAGGAAAAGACTGTGCAAAAACACAGAGGGCCTGGTGCATTTGAGGAATAGTGAGAAACTCAGTGTGGCTGGAGTATGGCATGCTGTGGGTTGAGGGAGGGAAGGGAGAGGTAGCCCAGGGTGTAAGCATACAGCCTATGCTAAGAATCATAGGCTATCCTGAGACCACCCCTTTGTACTTTCAATTAAATCAACATTTACTTCATATTCATTGAAATATTTCTGTGTGGTTACTGTAGTTACTATAGCGTCCTTTAAACGAGAACTGTTGTCTTTGGAGAACTGCTATATCATATATATCAATTTTTAATGTATAATATGTAATGATATATGCAGTTACTATAATTATACATGTAATTACAATAATTGTAAGAATACATATAAACTACATATATTTCATCATAATTTACACTTAAAAGATTCACTTGATATTTCCCAAAGCTGTATTCCCTCATACATACACACTTTTACACATACACAGAGCATTCTTCTGTAGGTACCAAAAGAGGATGTTTATTGCAAATATCAATTATGGTGTTAACGTATGCACTGCTATAACTACAGGAATCAGCATATGTATATTAGGTTTTTTTTACCTTAGATTGGCTAGAAAGAGCTGTCTGCTGACTCAGACAGTATGTCAGCCTCTAAAAAGTAAAATAAAGAAAATTAATCAAAGAGAGGAGGTCATTTAAAAAGGTTGATTAACAGGTACAAAAACAGATAGATAAACCTAATGTTTGCTGAATCAGAACAGTGACTATAATAAGTAATAATAATAGTTTCAAAGTAGCTAGGAGCGAATAATTTCAACACTCCCAACATAAAGAAAAGATAAATGTTTAAGGTGATGAATATTCATTACCCTAATTTAATTATCATGCATATGAAGTATCAAAATATCACATGTACTCTGAAAATATGTATATCTATTATGTGTCAACAATAATTTTTAAATAAATTAAAGATAAGCACAATTTCCTTAGTCAACAGAATTCTATTACGACATACTTAAAATTCTAAAATTGTCCCATTTATGAGCCTTGTATTCTCTTCTCACAGAGTGGCCAGGACTTTCAACACAGCTCTCAGGGTGCATTAAATGAGGACATGAAAATGGCAACAGTGAGTCTCTGCTGCAACCAAAAATCTGATCTTAAAATCGTACAAATGGTTTTAAGTGAGCATTAGCCACATTATGTGTCCAAGGCCCAGACTTGATAAAAATCTCACATTACTTGAACAATAGGGTACCTCAAGCTGTACACTATCCAAGCCATCTGGAAGATCAGCCAAAGACTGTGGGAACCCTGTTGTGAGAAATCATAAAAATGTCAATTAGAGAAAGAGGATGTAGCATTTACTTCTAAATCCACATCATGAAAAAGATACAGAGGTTCTAGCAAAACAATAAACCAAACACGTTTCTACCTACCACTAGCAAATCTGAGATTTGTACAAAATTAATTTAAAACAGCATGTTTTTAGTTTACCAGTTTTCAGTAAAAATACTAGCCACTCAGGAAAAAGGGGGAATGAATACAAAGGTGACAATTTAGCTTATATTTTGATGGAATTTATGAGGATGGAATATTGGGAGATGATATCAGCAAAGTGTTTGCATCAGAATCACTCTCAGGAATTTTTTTTTTAACTACTCACCACTATATGAAGAGGACACTCTTGGAATTTCAAGGTATACAAATACCTATCTCCCTGCTCCATCAGACTTTCCAGGGTGGGGCTCTGGGGAAGGCTGCTACCAGCATGCAGGCAGATGCAGCCAGACTGTGTCAGCAACTTTTATCTGACTTTAATCTGCACCTCTTCTCATTTGCATATGATATAACACTTGGAAGAACAGCTATACTGTAGTAGAACAGCTATACAGAATTGATTGGAAAGTTCATGATTTTAAAGTTCATGACATTAAATAGATAAGTATAAAACCATGACCTTGGATTTTTTAAGTTGTGGGACAAAGAATACATGGCTCATGAATTTAAAAAAAAGAAAGTGATATTTTGCTCCCTGCCTTCTCTCCAAGAGCCAGAAGAAAGTTAAAGCAACTGTATGCTAGATTCAAATAATAGCACCCAAACCTTGAAAGGTAATAGTCTGACTTGCAATGTAGGATATAAGGTAGAATTAAAGCAACTAAGCATAGTTTTCTCTGGAAAGAGGAGAAGTAGAAAGTGTATGTTAACTGCCTTCAACCGCTGTGAGAACTGTCATGAGTATGAGATATTAGTTTTTTTTTTTACTTTTGAGTCAGAGCCTCAAAGCTGTCCCTCCTGGTAGAGTGTTGTGGTGTAACAACTCACAGCAACCTCCAACTCCTGGGCTCAAGCCATTCTCCTGCCTCCACCTCCCAAGTAGCTGAGACTACAGGTGCCCGACACAACCCACAGCTATTTTTTGGTTGCAGCCGTCATTGTTGTTTGGTGAGCTGGGCTGGATTTGAACCTGCCAGCTTAGGTGTGTGTGGCTAGTGCCTTAGCCGCTTGAGCCACAGGCGCTGCCAAGCTGAGATATTAGTTTTAGTCTGTGTTTCCACAAAAATCTGAACTAGGACTACTGGTTAGAAGTGACATGTGCTCAGCTTTCAACTTAGTATAAAGAAGTTTTTGATGATTGGAATCATTCAGTAATGCAAAGTAATCCAAATCAATCCTACAAGGATTTATTGGCAGGTTCTATGTTATTATAATACAAAGGCAAAGACCATAGCAGCCCTACTCTAAGTAACATAAAGTCAAACAGGAAAAAGAAGGAGGTAGATACAAATATATAGAAAGATAAGTGAAAGGTAATAAAATATTTCCAAAAGTGGAATAAACAGGATTCCTTAGGAGCCCAGAAGAGGCAGCAGCTGGCTGTCTTAGGCTGGTAGTGAGTTGGAGGTGTCTGAAAGTACTCAAATAGGCTCGGTGCCTATGGCTCAAGTGGCTAAGACGTCAGCCACATACACCTAGGGTGGTGGGTTGGAATCCAGTCTGGGCCACCAAACAACAATGATGGCTGCAACCAAAAAAAAAAAAAAAAAAGGCCGGGCGTTGTAGCAGGTGCCTGTGGTCCCAGCTACTTGGGAGGCTGAGGCAGGAGACTCACTTGAGCCCTGGAGTTGGAGGTTGCTGTGAGCTGTAATGCCACGGCACTCTACCCAGGGGGACAGCTTGAGGCTCTGTCTCAAAAAGAAAAAAAGAAAGAAAGAAAGAAAGAAAGAAAGAAAGAAAGAAAGAAAGAAAGAAAGAACTCAAATAGACTCTGGAAGACTTTCTGCAGGGAAACCGAGCACGGAATACCTGCACTCCTTGAGAGGTTAAACCCAGATGACCTCAAGGTTCCTTGCAATGCCCAGGTTTTGTGATTACCCTACAGGACATGACAAAATGAACATACTGTCTGAAATAGGCTTTCTCTTTCAATGTATTTTCCAAGATTTTCTACTCCCCTAAAAATTTGAATGGAAACATCTAAACTTTTTAAATCGTCCGTGTTTTCAGCCTTAGCTGTTTTCCCAGGGCACACTTCCCTGCGTCCTAACGAATAGTAACGAACCCCCGACGCAGACCCTCACTCCACCGCTGGTTCCTGGCAGCCTCTCCAGATCTCCGAAGTTGCTGAAGCGCCGCCGCACCGGGTCAGCACCTCGGACAGCGCCGCAGCCCCAGATGAGGCCTCCTTTGTGCTTTTTGGGATCCTGCCTCTGGAGCCCTTGGGAAAGGCTTTGAAAAGATTCCTTTCCCGGGGCGCGCTCCTCCCCAGCCCCTCTCCAACTGCCCATCAATTCTCAGTCTTCGTGGCTGTAAATTCAGTTTTACTGTTTCTGTTCTCGTCTCTTCAAAACCCAGTGAGTGCAAACGGTTAAAAAGTGTGACCTTCCCCCAACCCACGTTGAGGCATGCCTGCCTTTCACAGTTTCCACGGCAGTACTCAGGACCCCCCTGGGGTAGGAGCAGTTTAAAGCCCGTCCCACAGGGGAAAGTATTCTTTGGTAAAAGGCTGCAGCGTCTCCCTCTGTCCATCCTCTCTTAAAGGTTAGAAGCAAATTCAAAGCCAGGAAATAAAAGAGTGGAAATGGGGTTAGAGGGGAAAGCTGGAATCCCTCCAGAACTCCCCTGGAAGGATAAAAATCATTCTCAGTCTTCCTTAGACAGGCGGGGGTGGGGGTGGGGCTCTGATGAGGATCCCCTTACCTGAGGAGGGGATCTGTAGCATGCAGAAGCAGCAGATGACCAAGATGGAAGGGAACTGGGGAGGAAGATGCTTCATTTTTGGAGTCTGGTTTTTCTTTGCTGGACACAGACGTGTGCGGCTATGACAGGGCCTGAGCATGTCCCCAGGTTTCACAGGCAGAGTCAACCCTCTGCCCTGCATCTGAACAGCCCAGTGGAGAAGGTGTCTTTATTTGCAGTGCCCTGGAGCCCATTGGCTGACCACCAATCAGCTTTGCACAGGAGGACCCCGCTTCCTCATAAATGTCATGCTGGGCCCTTATTTGTAGAATAATATTCTTCCGGGGTAGGCATTGTAGAGAGTCATCTTTTTCAAACTACCAATAAAAATAAAAAGTGGAGAGTCATAATTGTTATCCTATAATGGTTTGAGAAATATTTCTGACTCAAGAAAGGCTTTTTCTATCTTTTTAAGAAAAAAAAAAAAAACCGGACATACACCTATAAACTCTCGCATGATGAAGTCCTATTTCCCAAGAAGCTGTTTGTTTTCCAGCATTATCAGAGGCTGCTGTAGTCTTTGGTGCATCTAAGAAGAACAAATTTGGAGTTTAGGATAGAACATTATAAGAAAGCAAAAGCTCAATTAGGGCTCTATTTTGGGGGGGGGTTCTTGGTTTTTTTTTTTTCTTTTTTTTTTTGGCCAGGGCTGGGTTTGAACCTACCACCTCTGGCATATGGGGCTGGCACCCTACCTCTTTGAGCCACAGGTGCTGCTCAGGGCTCTGTTTCTGTTTTTAAATCATGCTTGGAAATTAGCTTCTTTATGAATTTTCTAGATTCACTTCCATGAGTAAGTTAAATATTCCAAATTAAGTCAGTGTTCAAAAAAGGCAATGTTGTTATTTAATAATAGTAATAAAATTATTCCATATGAGGCCAGACAATTCAGTTCATAAACTTGCCACTGTGCACTTACATTGGTAGCACTGGACGAACAACTCAGTAAGTTTCATAATCTTGATATATTTGTGTCCCACAGTTGTGTTCGTGTCACTATGTGCCTGTGCCCTGCTGAGTGGAATTCACTATTGTTGTGTGTTTTTGTGTGCTGTGGTGAGAATGTCAGAGCTTGAATTAGAGAAATTAACAAACATTCATAAATTCTTGTTGAACTTGGCAGGAGTGGAAATGAAATCAGGAACATGTTAGTCCAAGTTTATGAGGATAATGCCATAAAGAAAACAGCAGCATGAAAATGGATTAGATGTTTTTCTGAGGGGAGAAAAAGTGTCACTAATAAAGGGAGGTCAGGGCAGCAGCCAGTAACAAGCAGAACTGATGAAAATATGGCAAAAATTCATCGAACTGTGCATCAAAATCATCTGCTGACTGTGAGAAGCATAGCAGACCAAGTAAATATCAATAGAGAAACAGGAAAATCTTAACAGAAAATCTTGGCCAACAACTCCTGGCTCTTATATCACAACAATGCACCACCTCACCATTGGTGCCATTATCTATGAGGGAGTTTTTAGCCCGTAAACTAATAACTGTACTGGAACACTCTCCCTACTTACCTGATATGGCCCCCATTGACTTTGATCTTGGCCCACAGATAAAGAGAATATTGAAAGTGATAAATTCTGATGACATTCAGGACATGAAGGGTAATATAAAGACAGTTCTGATGGCTATTCCAGAAAAAAAAATTCCAAAATTCACTTGAAGGGTGAACAAGATGGTGGCATTGGTGCATAGTTCCCCAAGGGCTGTACTTCAGAGGTGACTGAAGTAATATTCAGCAATGAAAGATGGAGGACTTTTTCTAAGATGAGTTCTCTAACTTAACTGTCAAACCTCCATGTACCGAGCTTCTATATGTTGGGATCTGTTTTGGGCATTTCATATAGGTTATTTCACGTAATTCTCACAGAAACCACATTTCTTATGTGCTGTTATCCCAATTTTGTGAATGGGAAAACTGAGGCTAGGAAGAGAGATTAAGGAATTTGCCCAAGGTCACCTAGCTATGAAGGGTAAGAGGAGAAGTTGAAACCCAAAGGCTTCTGAGATTAGTCACATCTGTAGGAATATAGGATTTCAGATTATAAGTTAATTTTGTTTTACAAAAGAGCTTCCCTGAGAGTAGAAATGGGACAGAATGAAGAAGGAGAAAGAATGAAGTCTTCTATTTCTTTAAAACAGGTAACAGGTATAGTATATGTGAAATAAATATCTTTATTTTTTATTATGATATCTTTAAGTTTTGCTTTACTAGGAGGTAACCAGCAACTGCCTGATGCTTATAGTGTGCCTCAAATACATTAATTCTTCACTTAAGTCATATTATATAATTTTTTAAATGATTGAATTATTTATTTATTTGTCACCCAGGCTGGAGTGCTGTGGCACAGCCACCCTTTACTGTAACTTTGAACTCCTGGGCTGAAGTGATCATCCCACCTTGCCCTCTCAAAGTGCTAGGATTACAGGGGAGAGTCACTGGGCCCGGCCTTACTCGGCTTTTCAAGAATAATTTTGGCTGGGAATTGCTCAGAAGGAACTCTTTATTTGGGACTCAAAATGTGGCATTTTGCCAAGAAATTTCCAGTTCATAACAGAGTGGGGATTATAAACTACTTTATAGCTATAATATTTTACCTGCCTTCCTTGGCCAGTAAGAAATAAAGATTTCTGTTTATTACAGCACATACCATTTCGGTTCAAGGTGAAAAACCCAAGGTCATTAAATAACAGGCAGAGATTACACTGTTTATATTAAAATACTCTCACTGCCTAACAGCAGGGCTTTCCTGAACAAAAGGAGAAAAATGAACACAAACCTCTTATCTACAGGGTATTAAACAGAATTACTTACAGAAATTTTAAACACACAATACAAACATAACAGCAAAGGTTTACGACAGTTTTCTTGCCAATCAACAAGTGCTTTTTGAATATCTGCTCTGTGTCTACAAGCAAACTGGTGCTATGTACATAAACATACATTTTTCTTTTTTTTGAGACAGAGCCCCAAGCTGTCCCCCTGGGTAGAGTGCCGTGGCATTACAGCTCACAGCAACCTCCAACTCCTGGGCTCAAGCGAGTCTCCTGCCTCTGCCTCCCAAGTAGCTGGGACCACAGGCGCCCGCCGCAACACCCGGCTATTTTTTGGTTGCAGCCGTCATTGTTGTTTGGCGGGTCCGGGCTGGGGTTTCGAACCTGCCACCTTAGGTGTATGTGGCTGGCGCCTTAGCCGGTTGAGCTATAGGCGCCGAGCCTATCTCTCTTGTCCTTACCCTCTCATATACCCAGTCGTTTCTGCCCTCCTCCTGCCCCCCAACCCCTGGGTAACCACCATTAATATTTCTAGGGTCTCCTTTTTCTCTTTTTTGTTTTGCCTATCAAGGTGTTATTTACATATAATAAACGTCACCAGTTTTAAATGTACAGTTTAATAAGTTTTGGTAATCATGAAGCCACCACCACAGTCAAGTTGAAGGAATTTCCTCACTCTAAAAGTTCCCTCGTGACCCTTTGCTCTTATTTCTGGACGGCAACTGATTGGCTCTGTCGCTGTGGTTTTGCCAGAATTCCATAAATGGAACCACACGGTATGTGGCCTTTAGTGGTCCTTTGTGCTTGACTTCTTTCATTTAGCATGATTGTTTTGATTCATTTATGTTGCATGTATTAATGATTTGTTCCTTTTTATTGCTGTATAGTTCTATAGTATTCTATAGCATTGAGTCTGCCACTCACCAAATGATGAACATTTGAATTGCCTCTAGTTTGGGGGTGTTGTGAATAACTCCGGTATAAATCTTCATGGATAAGTTTTTGTGTGGACATGTCTCTTCACAGCCCCCCCCCCCTTTCTTTTTCAAGACAGGGTCTTGCTCTGCTGCCCAGGCTGCAGTGCCACTGCCCTTAGTCATAGCTCACTGTAACCTCAGGTTCAGGCCATCCTCCTGCTTCAGCCTGTTGCTCAGCTGGGACTATAGGCATGCACTACCAAACCTGGTTAATTTTTTTATATTTCGTAGGGATGGGGAGGGGTCTCACTCTGTTGCCCAGGCTGGTCTTGAACTCCTGGCCTCACACAGTCTTCCCATCTCAGCCTCCCAAAGTACTGGGACTATAGGTATGAGCAACCATGCCCGCCTCTTTCCTCATTTCTTTTGGTATAACAAGCCAGTACAGGTATTTGTCTCCTTTTTTACATAAGAGTGTTATACTCATGTTTCTGTACCCTGTATGTTTTGAAAGGGCCTCACCTCCAAATGAGAAGTCACATATGATATCTTTACCTTGTCGTGTATCCTACTGTCCTAGGAGCTAAGGGTGCCAAGTGGCCTTCCTGGGTCCTGGAAGGGCTGCCAGCTGCTGTAACTTCAGGGAAGGTGGTGCAGGTGGACATGGCAGCCACATCTCTGGCAGCAAGGTTCGCTTCCTGTGTCCTTCAAGGGCCTTTTGCTCTTCCAACCATCCAGGGAGCAGTGTGAGGCAGTGCTGGACATAGGCGGGCTCATAGAGTATTTTGGCATCAGAATCTAACTGTAAAGGAAATTGGCTTGTTTACTGACTTCTGAGAAATCACATCCTCTTGCAAAGCCACAGTGTTTCGCCACCTGCAGAGGTAGCAGACCCAGTCTTTCATGGTATTTGTAGGTACATGAGTCTTGGCAGGTGAGTCACAGACCTGTGCTGAGGAACAGTCAGAGTGCTGGCATGGAGAAGGGGAGTGCAAGTTAGGTGTTTACATAGAACTCATTTATTAAAGCCCCGTGTGCTGTCTTGGGCCTGCAGACCCCAGGGGTTGCCCACTAGACCCCAGCAGCCGCCTAATATATAATAAACTGTTCTGAAGTTTTGAGGGAGATTGGTCTTGACAAGAGTATGTGGATTTGCATTAAAAAAGATGACCAATGAGGTCTTTTTCTTCTTGTGCTGTTAACAGACAATAGGATTTAAGATACCAAATCTATAGTTTAAAGACAGAAGTTACACATTGTTTAATGGTGTATTCTGTCTTTCTGTGAGGATGGACACATTCTATATCTGTGCTGTCCCATAGCCACTGTCCACATGCAGCTCTTGAGCCCTCAAAATGTGGCCAGTGTCATTAAGGAACTGAGTATTTAGTTTTATTTAATTTTAATTGACCTAAATTTAAATATCCACATGTGGCTACCTTACTGAGCTGCACAGGGCCAGATGAATGTTGAGTCCCTCTGAGGGATGTTCTTGATAGGAGCCATAGAGAACACCATTAAAGTAGAGCAGTTTTTAATTCTTTTTAAACAGATGAGGTGAATAGGTGAGTAAGTTGTTTCCCATGTGGGAAAGAGAGTTTCCCACTCTCACTGGGTGCCTACTACTCAGTGGTAGGCCTACTACTCTGGGAGGCACTGTGTTGGATAAAGTTATCTAATACATTTACCTTCCTTGGGCCTTAGTTTCCCCGTCTGTATTGAGGTATTGGACTAGATGGGCTTTTCTAAACATTTTAAAAAATGTTTTAAGGCTCAGTGCCTGTGGCTCAAGTGGCTAAGGTGCCAGCCACATACACATAAGGTGGCGGGTTCGAATCCAGCCCAGGCCCGCCAAACAACAATGACGGCTGCAACCAAAAAAAAAAAAAAAAATAGCCAGGTCCTGGCTAATTGGGAGGCTGAAGCAGAAGACTCGCTTGAGCCAGGAGTTGGAGGTTACTGTGAGCTGTGAAGCCCTGGCACTCTACCCAGGGGGACAGCTTGAGACTCTGTCTCAATAAATAAATAAATAGGCTCGGCGCCTATAGCTCAACCGGCTAAGGCGCCAGCCACGTACACCTAAGGTGGCGGGTTCAAATCCCCATCCCGGACCCGCCAAACAACAATGACGGCTGCAACCAAAAAATAGCTGGGCGTTGTGGCGGGCGCCTGTGGTCCCAGCTACTTGGGAGGCGGAGGCAAGAGACTCGCTTGAGCCCAGGAGGTGGAGGTTGCTGTGAGCTGTAATGCCACGGCACTCTACCCAGGGGG
>CAUYTI010038154.1:0-17497 GCA_963575145.1 Galago senegalensis | reverse complement strand
GCCCGGACCCGCCAAACAACAATGACGGCTGCAACCAAAAAATAGCCGGGCATTGTGGCGGGCACCTGTGGTCCCAGCTACTTGGGAGGCGGAGGCAGGAGACTCGCTTGAGCCCAGGAGTTGGAGGTTGCTGTGAGCTGTGATGCTATGGCACTCTACCCAGGGGGACAGCTTGAGGCTCTGTCTCAAAAAAAAAAAAAAAAGAAAGAAAGAAAAAAAAGAAAAATGACTGTTTTCAGATGATTCAGGAGGCCATGGCAACAGAAAAGAACACTTCATTTTCTTTCTTTTTGGGGGACAGAGTTTTACTTTGTTGCCCTCATAGCTCACAGCAATTTGATTTCAAGAGAATCAAACTACTGATTCTCTTGCTTCAGCCTTCCAAGTAGCTGGGACTACAGGTGCCCGCCACAATGCCCAGCTATTTTTGGAAGGTCTCACTGTGGTTCAGGCTGGTCTCGAACCCATGAGCTCAAGCAATCCACCAACCTCAGCCTCCCAGAGGGCTAGGATTACAGGTGTGAGCCACTGCACCCGGCCAGAATGCTTCATTTTCTTTTTTCTTTTTTTTTTGAGACGGAGCCTCAAGCTATCCCCCTGGGTAGAGTGCCATAGCATCACAGCTCACAGCAACCTCCAACTCCTGGGGCTCAAGTGAGTCTCCTGCCTCAGGCTCCCAAGTAGCTGGGACTATAGGCGCCAGCCACAATGCCTGGCCATTTTTTGGTTGCAGCCATCATTGTTGTTTGGCGGGCTCAGGCTGGGGATTCGAACCTGCCACCTTAGGTGTATGTGGCTGGCGCCTTAGCGGCTTGAGCCACAGGCGCCAAGCCAGAAGAATGCTTCATTTTCAGAGAACAATGCTGAGGTTGCAATGGTAGCCTCCAAACTGCGAGGTTTCTCCCAAAGCCTTGAAGAGGACAGATTTGGAAGTCTTTGCCACAGCCCAGGGAGTCAAAGGAAGAAGCCTTAACTCATGATAGTGGGGTGTCGATCCCTCAAATCTGAAAGCCCAGCACAGCAGATAATCTTCCAGTCACTCTAGGGTTTATCACATAATTTGTCACCCTACTCAAGCTGACGTGTACACTGAAAATATGCTGAGTTAGGTGAAAAAAATCAATCTAGGATTTAAAATATCCCTCTAGATAAGTGACAAATAAACCAGCATTTACTATGTATAGACTCCTGTTCTAAGTACTTACACTTTTTTTCCCCCAGTTTTTGGCCAAGGCCGGGTTTGAACCCGCCACCTCCAGTATATGGGGCCGGTGCCCTACTCCTTTGAGCCACAGGCGCTGCCCATATTCTTTTTTTAAAATTTTCTTTTTTTCACGTGGTACAACGTGCTGGTTTTATATACAATTTGAAATATTTTCATCACAGTGGTTAACACAGAGTTCACAGCATTTTCTTAGTTATTGTATTTAGACATTTACATTTTATACCTAGTTAATTTCATATGTACCCTTGTAAGATGCACCATCTCACACACATTTTTAATTTTCTGACTTGGGGCTGGGTCAAGTATCTGCATACACCTTAAAAGTCAGTATTCACACATTTATAGAGTCCTTACTATGTGGAAAACCAGCTGTAAGTTCCTATTTAACCAAATGTGGGAAAGAATGTTCTACTGAGGAGAATCCAGCAAGTGGAAAGACAAGGTGGCAGGGATGGAGACAGGGAAAGCCCTTGACACAGAAGAGCCTATGTTCACATGTGCATCAAGACTATGTAGGTAGAGTACACATGCTGTACCCCAAGAACCCTGACTTGAAGCTGGAGAGATGGGGAAGGACTAAGGCTCTTTGAGTTAGTATAAACTAGGATAAGAAAATGAAAGTCATACAGATCTAGCTTGTGAGGGTCCTTGGGGATGACTGCATTTTTCTTCTGGTTCATCCTCTTAGGATAAACAATTGAATCTATGTTGCTTGCTAGTTAGTTATTCCTTTATTTTTGAGGCAGGGTCTTGCTCTATCACTCAGGCTGGAGTGCAGTGGCATGATCATAGCTCACTGCAGCCATCGTCTCTTGGGCTCAAGAGACCCTCCTATCTCAGCTTCCCAAGTAGCTAGAACTACAGGTACACACCCCTACCTTACCTAATTTAAAAAATTGTTTGTGGGGTGGTGCCTGTGGCTCAGTAGGTAAGTCGCTGGCCCCATATACTGAGGGTGGCGGGTTCAAACCCAGCCCCACCAAACTGCAACAAAAACAACAGCCGGGTGTTGTGACAGATGCCTATGGTCCCAGCTACTCGAGAGGCTGAGGCAAGAGAATCGCCTAAGCCCAGGAGTTGCTGTGAGCTGTGTGACACCATAGCACTCTTACCAAGGGCGATAAATTGAGACTCTGTCTCTACCAAAAAAAAAAAAAAAAAAAAATTTGTCAGGGCAGAGCTTATGGCTCAGTGGGAAGGACACCATATATACCAAGAGTGGTGGGTTCGAACCTGGCCCTGGCCAAACTGCAACAAAAGATAGTCAGGCACTGTGGCGGTTAACTTGTAGTCCCAGCTACTAGGGAGGCTGAGGCAAGAGAATTGCTTAAGCCCAAGAGTTTGAGGTTGCTGTGAGCTGTGACGCCACAGCACTCTACTGAGGATGATAAAGTCTCTTAAAAAAAATTTGTTTGTGTAGAAGCAGGGATTCAAGTGATCCTCTTATCTCAGTCTTTCAAAGTACTGAGGATTACAGCACCTGGTCACCTTTTATTTAATTAAAGATTTCTGGGCAAGGCAAGGTGGCTCACACCTGTAATCCTAATTCTTTGGGAGGCTGATGTGGGTGGACTGCCTGAGTTCACAGGTTGGAGACCAGCCTGAGCCAGAGTGAGACCTGTCTCTAAAAATAGCCAGGTGTTGTGGGGGGTGCCTGTAGTCTAGCTACTCAAGGAGGCTGAGGCAAGAAGATTGCTTGAGCCAAGAGTTTGAGGTTGCTGTGAGCTATGACACTCTAGCACTCTAGTGAGGGCCACAAAATTAGCCTCTGCCTAAAAAAAAAGATTTCTGTTCCCCAAAGGATACTATGGATAAAGTTAACACCTGATAGAAAGATATTTTGTGGGGGCAGCACCTATGGCTCAGTGAGTAGGGTACTAGCCCCATATACAGAGGGTGGTGGGTTCAAACCCAGCCCCATGCAAACTGCAATAACAACAAAAAAGAAAAAGAAAGATTTTTTTTCTAGACTGGGAACTCAGCAAATCAACAAGACAAAAACTCCTATTTTTTTTTTTTTTTTTTTTTAACAAGATTATTTCACTCTCTGTAGAGTGCCATGGTGTCATGCTCACAGCAACCTCAAACTCTTGGGCTTAAGTGAGTCTCTTGCCTCAGCCTCCCAGGTAGCTGGGACTACAGGCGCCTGCCACAATGCCCGGCTATTTGTTGTTGTTGTTGTTGTAGTTGTCAACTGATGTTTAGCTGGCCTGGGCCAGGTCTGAACCTGCCAGTGTGGGTGTATGTGGCAGGTGCCCTACCCACTGAGCTAGGGGTGCTGCCTCCTCTTTTTTTTTAAGTGGGTCTGAAGAAAATGGTGGAAATGAGCAGGCAGTTCACAGAAGAGAAAGCCCAAATGACTAACAAGTACATGAGGAAGTGCTCAAACTTAGTAGGAATTAGGTACATGGAAACTGAAGCAATGAGATACCTCTTTCAGACTTGTCCAGAATGGCAAATATGAGAATGGTAAATACCCAGTGATAGTGAGGATGTAGGAACAGAAACACCTTTTCAGGAAAGCAATCTGACAAGACACAGGTAGGTGTAAACCTTGGAATCCAGTAATCCCTCTCCCAATTATATGCCTTAGAAAAATCCTAGAGCTAGGCCATAGGGAATGTAAATGGATATTCACCCTGGAATAACTTGAGGAAGAGGCAGTTGGAGCAACCAGGAGTTCATAATGGGAAATGGGTAAGAGGTAGAAGCTTATCATGGAGTAACAAGCAGCACCGAGAAGTTATGAATCATAGGCACTGAAGGGACATGGTTAATCTTACAGGGGTCCTCAAACTACAGCCCACCGAGGACATTTATCCGGCCCACCGGGTGTTTTTCCAGCCACTGCCTGTCCTGCTTGGCAGCCAACTCATCCCGGCCTGCAGTCCGGCCCTCCAACAGTCTGAGGAACAGCAAACTGGCCCCCTGTTTAAAAAGTTTGAGGACCCCTGCAATGTGTTGAATAAAAAAAAAGATACACAGGCTTGGCGCCTGTGTCTCAATCAGCTGGGGCCCAAGCCACATACACCACAGCTGGTGGGTTCGAATCTAGCCCAGCCCGCCAAACAACAATGACGGCTGCAACAACAACAAAAAAGCTGGGCCTTGTGGAAGGTGCCGGTGGTCCCAGCTGCTTGGGAGGCGGAGGCAAGAGAATTGCTTGAGCCCAGGAGTTGGGGGTTGCGGTAGGTGCTCTACCCAGGGTGACAGCTTGAGGCTCTGTCTCAAAAAATAAAAATAAAAAGATACACAGCACCATATCATTTATATACAATTAAAACAGACATACAAAAAGACAATGTAGGCTCGGCGCCTGTGTCTCAAGTGGCTAAGGCGCCAGCCACATACACCTAAGGTGGCGGGTTCAAATCCAGCCGGGACCCGCCAAACAGCAATGATGGCTGCAACTGAGAAATGGCCGGGCATTGTGGCGGGCGCCTGTGGTCCCAGCTACTTGGGAGGCTGAGGCAGTAGACTTGCTTGAGCCCAGGAGTTGGAGATTGCTGTGGGCTGTGATGTCACAGCACTCTGCCCAGAGGGACAGCTCTTGAGGCTCTGTCTCAAAAAAAAAAAAAAATGTATTTTGCAAGGATACAAACATGTTCAAATGTCACTTCCTCACCCTAACCCATCCCTATTGCTCTTTATTCCTTTACCCTGGGTTTTTTTTTTTTTTTTTTTTTTGCAGTTTTTGGCTGGGGCTGGGTTTGAACCCACCACCTCTGGTATATGGGGCGCTACCCCTACCCTGATTTTTTTAATGGCACCAGAATGTTTATTTCATGAGGAAAGGGATCTTATCTGTCTTGGTCACTATCTCTAGCAACTAGAAAAGAGACTGGGACATTGTTGGCCAACAAATATTCACATCATGGATAAATGGAAGACTCACAGCCAACAGAAAGTACGGCCTGGGGAGAGGAGAGGGTGCGAATGAGCAGGGAAAATAAGACCAGGGAATGGTGACTCGGTGGCTCACTTTGTAGTCCTAGCACTCTGGGAGGCTGAAGTGGGAGGATCCCTGGAGCTCAGGGGTTTGAGACCACCCTGAGCACGAGACGGACCCTGTCCCTACTAAAATGGAAAAACTCGACCAACTGTAGTGGCGGGCTGTAGTCCTAGCTACTGGGAGGCCAAGGCAGGAGGATCGCTTGAGCCCAGGAGGTGGAGGTTACTGTGAGATGTGATCATGCCTGAGGGACAGAGTAAGACCCTGTGCCTCAACAACAAACAAAAACAATACATACACGTCACACAGAATAAAGGTCAAGGGTGGACGAGCGTTTCCCATCCACAAGACAACGGCCCGCCACGTCTACTGTTTGAACCCTGCCCCGAGACTGGACAGCCGCACCGCTGAGGCTCCGTCGCCCCTGCAAGCGCAGCAGGCCTCAGGGCACACACGAGGAGCGCGTCGCCGGGCCTTGCGACCGGTGCTGTATCGGGAACGTCCCCGGGCCTTTTTCTAAGGGCTGGGCCAGGCTGTCGCAGCCAGCATATCGCCCCGCCTCACCTGCGCGGGGCTCGGGCTTTGGCGGGACAGACCTTTCATCACCTCTGTTCCTCTCACTGTCCACCTTACCTCCCGGCGGCGACTAGCTTCTGGAGAAAGGTGTCCACTATGGTGTCGAGAAGCTTCACCCTCGAAACGGTAGCGCCTGCTGGCCCAGGTTCAGAAGGCGACCCCTCTGGCCCGCTGTTCTCACAGGGTCGACCCGCCGCTAGGTTACTCGCCTCGGCCATCTTGAAGTCGAACCGCCAAATCTAACCGGCCCGCCCAGTCCGCCTGCGGCAGCTCCCTATTGGCCACACCATGGGCGCCTCCGATTGGCTCATAGGAATGCCTATCACCGAGCGACTGAAGGGCATTGCCCAGGCTGACAGCCCTAGGGAGGTCCGCTTTGGATACCTTGGCCACCCTGTGAGAAGCCAACAAGCCAAGGTCCAGGGGCTCAATGAAAACTTTTAATACATGTCGGAGACTGCACACAGCGTGACAGTGAACACTCACTGCTATGTTCACAGGAGTCCATTTTATCGGAATGCATTTTCAGTCCCCTGCCCCTCAATAGTCTAATCAGATTTTCTGTTTTCCCCAGTGTTCCAGAAGTTTCTTCCGGCTTTGGTTACGACCAATACATCTGACACTCCGGCTGCTTTGGCCTCCAGTTTGGGGAGAACGTAAGTCCACTGTCCCATCCCCACCAAGTCATGTTTTAATCAAACCCAATCCCAGTTCCTAAACTACTAGGCAGGAAAGTAGGAGCCAAGAGTCTTTAATTATACTCAGGTCATAATTTAAAACTGCATCACTCTGTTGGGAGGAGCCAAATAAAATAAAAAATAAATAAATAAAACTGTGTGTATGAGAAACATAAAGGTGAAAGGCTGTGAAATACTGTGAAAGATAATAAAGCTGAACAGGTCTTAAGAACAGAGAGGCAGGATACTGCCTCCTCTGAGATGGTCACCCACTCGGTCACAGCTGGGTGGGGAGACCAGTCTCTCAGGAGAGGAAGGTATGGAGCTGACACCACCAACCTCCAAGGTCTCCAGGAGGCAAGAGGAAGGTTTGGGCTACCATAGATGAGTGCAAGGGACAGGAAGATTCAGAAGATCTATGAGTCTAACCCTTTGAATAAGACTGTCTGTGGACAGAAATTGGAGGACTCTCTTGACAAAGTGCAGGGAGGGACAAACAAAAATATACATTAAGATAAGTAAAAGGTGGCTCAGCGCACATAGCACAGTGGTTACGGTGCCAGCTACATACATGGAGGCTGGTGGGTTCAAACCTGGCCTGGGCCAGCTAAACAATGACAACCGCAACAACAAAAATATAGCTGGGCTTTGTGGCGGGAGCCTGTAGTCCCAGCTACTTGGGAGGCTGGAGCAAGAGAATCACTTAAGCCCAAGAGTTTGAGGCTGCAATGCTACGGGCACTCTACCGGGGGAAACGTAGTGAGACTGTGTCTCAAAAAAAAAAAAAATAAATAAAGTAAAGTAAAAGGGGCTCGGCACCTGTGCTCAGTGAATAGAGCGCCAGCCACATACATCGAAGCTGATAGGTTCAAGCCAGGCCCAGGCCTGCTAAAACAATGACTACTGCAACCAAAAAATAGCCCCAAGTTGTGGCGGGTGCCTTCAATCCCAGCTACTTAGGAGACTGAGGCAAGAGAATCCCTTAAGCCAGTGGTTCTCAACCTTCCTAATGCTGAGGCCCTTTAATACAGTTCTTGTGGGTTGCAACCCACAGGTTGAGAACCACTGGCTTAACCCCAAGAGTTGGAGGTTGCTGTGAGCTATGACATCATGGCACTCTACCGAGGGCAATATAGTAAGACTGTCTCAAAAAAAAAATAAAGTAAAAAGGAGAAACCCTCAAAGATGGAGACCAAGGTGGGTAGTGGTGGTGGTGGTGAAGGTAGAAGCTAGAGAAGTAGGGTTTCACGGGCAGTACCTATGGCTCAGTGAGTAGGGCACAGGCCCCATATACTGAGGGTGACAGGTTCAAACCTGGCCCCGGCCAAACTGCAACCAAAAAATAGATGGGCATTTTGGCGGGCTCCTGTAGTCCCAGCTATTCCAGAGGCTGAGGCAAGAGAATTGCCTAAGCCCGAGAGCTGGAGGTTGCTGTGAGCTGTGACACCACAGCACTCTACCAAGGGCAATAAAGTGAGACTCTGTCTCTAAAAAAGAAAAAAAAATTAGGATTTCAGAATCTGTTCTGGCCAGGTTGGAAAAAGATGTGCAGCAGCTGTGAGAAATACCAAGGCTTCAGGTAGCTAGCACCTTTCAAATTGGCACCATGGTCTTTCCCAGGGTGTGGGACCAATAAAGGAGGGTTGGGTGGCGCCTGTGGCTCAGTGAGTAGGACACTGGCCCCATATACGGAAGGTGGCGGGTTCAAACACACCACTGGGTTTGAACCAAACTGCAACAAAAAAAAGCCAGGCATCATGGCAGGTGCCTATAGTCCCAGCTACTCGAGAGGCTGAGGCAAGAGAATCACCTAAGCCCAAGAGTTGGAGGTTGCTGTGAGCTGTGATGCCATTGCACTCTACCCAGGGCGACAAAGTGAGACTGTCTCTGAATTTAAAAAAAAAAAAAAAGGGAGGGTCATCCAGGCCAAATATCCTAGGAAGGAATGCAGGGTTTAAGGAGCCTTCTCTTTCGATGCCACACCTGTCCACCTGTAGCACAGGCTGGGTGGAGGGCAGGGTAGGGAAGGAGAGCTTCAGCAGATAATCTTGGCAGTATCAGGCTGGTAAATGCAGTGGTTCCTGGTATGGGTGACTTCCTGAACTGCTCTTTATTCTCCCAACAGCATCCCTCACAGAGAATCATGACTGGGATGACTTCACAGCCAGAGAGAAGAAAAACACAGTTCCACATCTCAGAGATTCCCTTGGTAAGATAACATTTGCTGCCATGAGTCTGAGTGACTGGGGTGTGTATATGGCTGTCTGGGGCTGAGAACCTCCACTTCCTGCTCCTAGGCTTGGCTCAGCTGGCGTGGGGAACACATACCTTCCTGTCACCTTTCAAATCACGTACTTTCTCAGTCTGACTTTTCAGGGTAGTGCTCTAAGTCCAGTATACCTCAGACTGATCTGCTTAGGACTGTGCCCACCACCGTAGTTTCTGGACCAAGGGAAGCCCATAGCTTATATTTTCTTAGGGCAGCTGGGACTGAAGGGAAAACTGAAAGGAAAGGGAAGGAGGATTGGGAAAAAAGCTAGACTAAATTTTCCCCCCAGTCTGAGAACAAGGTAGGCTCTGTCAGCAGGATCAGTGCTTTAGCAGGACTAAATCACTAGCCAGCCTAGTTCACAGTTATTTAAAAAAAGAAATACACAAAATAAAGTACCCACATTTCTCCCCAATCTATTAACTCCTCCAAAGAGAAGATAAGTGCTCTGAAAAACCAGAGTTTTTGCTGCTCCTGCTCCCTGTGCAAAAGTACCTGGCACCTTAGCCCCATGTGACAGGGCAAAGCAGAGTGGTCTGGTGGGCAGCTCAGTCCCCAAATAATAAGCAAACCTAAGAGATGAAGAGGGAGAGGGCTTACAGCAGCTGCTTGGAGCCTAGGCTCAAAGCCCAAGTGAAGAACCAGTGGCAGGAAGCAGGTTCTATGTACAGCTCTTCTCGGAGTCTCGGGGACACAGACGGAACAAGTGAACCAGGAGAAGGGTAAACAGGGTGGGTTCCTTAGGGCAGGATGGAAAACAGGGACTGAGTGAAGGTGCCCAGCTCAGCAGGAGAATTAAAAATAGTGGGGGCAAGGAATCCAGGCATGGATCCTCTTCAGCAAGAGCAGTTCAAAGTTTCCATCGCTGTCCCAGATAGGCCACCTGACCCAGGGCAGGGCTCAGAATGCAGTGGGGGCATGGGGAGAAGGTACTATCCTCCCCATTCTGCCTCCAACCCAGAGTAGTGTGGAAAAGAACAGGTTTCTCTCCCCATCACTGGTTACCAGTGTCTTGAGTCCACCAGCTCAGGTCGGAGGCTGAGTTTCTTGAGGCTCTCATAGCCCACCACAATGACAATAGTAGAAGGTGTGGCTGAGATGATTCTAGCCGAGAGGCCCTTCATGAGGCCCCAAGGCCCTTCTTCTGCTATCAGTTGTCTGAAGGTCAGGATGATAGAGTTCTTGCCCTCAACCTGGAAAAGTCAACACAACAGAGGGCCATTGTTAATAGTCAAAGCCCTCCAGATTAATCTCCCTCTGCTGTAGGCTAAAGTGGGAAAAACTAGACTCTGAAGTCTGAAAGGGGGAACTCTGCCTCTGAAGGACAGTACTACAAAGTGGTTTAGCATGACCTCTGGTATGAGACTGCCTGGGTTTGAATTCTGTTCCCCAGCTTACTAACAGTATAACCTAGAATAATTTACTTAACTCTGTGCCTCACTTTCTTGAAATGTAAAACAGTGACAATAGTACTAACACTATGAGGTTGTTATAAGAAAGAAAGAAAAATCGCCATTAACACCATGGATTTCAAAATGACGTATTTCAGTTATCTGTCCATTTCTTTTTTTTTTTTTTGAGACAGAGCCTCAAGCTGTCCCCCTGGGTAGAGTGCCATGGCGTTACAGCTCACAGCAACCTCCAACTCCTGGGCTCTAGCGAGTCTCCTGCCTCCGCCTCCCAAGTAGCTGGGACCACAGGCGCCTGCCACAACGCCCGGCTATTTTTTGGTTGCAGCCGTCATTGTTGTTTGGCGGGCCCAGGCTGGGGATTTGAACCCGCCACCTTAGGTGTATGTGACTGGCGCCTTAGCCGGTTGAGCTATAGACGCCAAGCCTTTCTTTCTTTTTTAATAGAGACAGAGTCTCACTTTATTGCCCTCAGTAGAGTGCCATGGTGTCACATAGCTCACAGCAACCTCCAACTCCTGGGCTTAGGTGATTCTCTTGCCTCAGCCTCCCAAGTAGCTGGGACTACAGGTGCCCACCACAACGCCCAGTTATTCTTTTGTTCCAGTTTGGCCAGGGCTGGCTTTGAACCTGCCACCCTACCCACTGAGCCACAGGTGATGCCCAGGTTTCTCATATTCTTACAGAGTTGTTACCAGATGAAAAGGGTCCAGCCACCTGTCAGTGTTAGCCAATATGCTGGGACAGGGATAAGTCCACAAACTTCATTTGTCAGAAGGCGGGGATACTGGAGAACAGTGAGAGTAGCCTCTCCAAAACTGTTCTGTTCTTTCAATTCCAAAATTTCAGTTTATACATAATGGTTCATAGTAAAGACCATAAACCTTATTTTAAATAATAGTCAGCACTCAATGGCACTCTATTACAACATTTCCAATTTAAAGTTAATTCCTAAACTATTCAAGAAGGGCATCTTTAGGATGGGAGCTAAAGATACAAAATAGCAAGAATGAGAGACAGGAGGGGAAGGTCACTTAGGACCTAAAATGGCTAGACCAGGCTCGGCACCTATAGCTCAACAGGCTAAGGCGCCAGCCACGTACACCTAAGGTGGCGGGTTCGAATCCCCAGCCTGGACCCGCCAAACAACAATGACGGCTGCAACCAAAAAATAGCCGGGCGTTGTGGCGGGTGCCTGTGGTCCCAGCTACTTGGGAGGCAGAGGCAGGAGACTCGCTTGAGCCCAGGAGTTGGAGGTTGCTCTGAGCTGTAACGCCATGGCACTCTACCCAGGGGGACAGCTTGAGGCTCTGTCTCAAAAAAAAAAAAAATGGCTAGACCAGCTGTGTCATGTCCACCCTAACCTGGCAGACTCCATCCATTCTCACTACATGTGCTTTCAGAGTGCTCCCTCCTGCTATACCCATTGTGTTTTGTTCAGCATTCCCAATATGCTTCTGCAATTTGTTCTCCTCTTCTTTAATCTTTCTTCTATTTGTGTGTATGTAAATTGAAAGGAACCATCATCTGGGCATGGTGATGTCTACCATGCATCTCAGCTTCTCAAGAGCCTGAGGTCAGGCTTTCATTATGGGGGACACCTGTAATCCTACCACTCTGGGAGACCAAGGTGGGCTGATCTCTTGAGGCCAGGAGTTTGAGCCCAGCTCGAGCAAGAAGGAGACCCCATGGCTCGGTGCCTATAGCTCAACCAGCTAAGGTGCCAGCCATGTACACCTAAGGTGGCGGGTTCGAAACCCTAGCCCGGACCCGCCAAACAACAATGACGGCTGCAACCAAAAAAAATAGCCGGGCGTTGTGGCGGGTGCCTGTGGTCCTAGCTACTTGGGAGGCTGAGGCAGGAGACTCGCTTGAGCCCAGGAGTTGGAGGTTGCTGTGAGCTGTAATGCCTCGGCACTTTACCCAGGGGAATAGCTTGAGGCGCTGTCTCAAAAAAAAAAAAAAAAGAAAGAAAGAAGGAAACCCCACCTTTAGACCAGGAGTTCGAGACCAGCCTGAGCAAGAGGGAGACTCCATCTTTATAAAAAAAGAAAAATTAAGGCCGGTCACAGTGGCTCATGCCTGTAATCCTAGCACTAAAAATTATCCAGGCATGGTGATACATGCCTATAGTTCCAGCTACTTAGGAGGCTGAGGCAGGAAGATTGCTTGAACTCAGGAGTTTGAAGTTTCTATAAGCTATGATGCCATGGCACTCTACCAAGGGCAACAAAGTGAGATTCTGTTAAAAAACAACAACAATAACAACAAAAAATAACCATTATCCTAGTTTTATTTTTTTGAGACAGTCTTACTATGTTGCCCCCATAGAGTGCCATAGTGTTACAGCTCATAGTAACCTCAAACTCTTGGGCTTAAGTGATTTTCTTGCCTCAGCCTCCCAAGTAGCTGGGATTACAGGCGCCCACCACAATGCCTGGTTATTATTTTGTTATTGTTGTTATTGTTGTTTAGCAGGCTCAGGTTGGGTTTGAACCCACTAGCCCTAGTGCATGTGGCTGGTGCTCTAACCACAAAGCTATGGGCACCGAGCAAAGTAATTATAGTTCTTTAATTCTCATTTAATTTTCATTCAAAAATAGGCAAAATCTTTAAATAGACATTTCTCCAAAGAAGATATACAAATGGCCAATAAGCACATGAAAAGATGCTCAACAGCACTAATCATTAGGGTAATGCAAATCAAAACCATAATGAAGTGGCAGCACCTGTGGCTCAAAGGAGTAGGGCACCGGCCCCATATACCAGAGGTGGCGGGTTCAAACCTAGCCCCGGCCCAAAACTGCAAAAAACAAAAAACATAATGAGATACCACCAGCCATATCTATTAGGATGGCTACTATCAAAAACCCAGAAAATCAGTATTGGCAAGGATGTGAAGAAATTGGACCCCTTGTACACTGCTGGTGGGAATGTAAAAGGACTCAGCTGCTGTGGAAAAGAGTATGGTGATGCCTCAAAACATTTAAAATAGAAACATCATATGACTAAGTAATGCTACTTTGGGTATATACCTAAAAAGAAGTAGAAAGGAGTGTCTTGAAGAAAAAGCTGTGCACCTATGTTCATAGCAGCATTATTCACAATAGCCAAAAGATAAATCAACTCAAGTGTCCATTGGCAGATGAATGAATAAGCATAATATAATATAATATAGGCTCAGCACCCGTGCGTAGCACAGTGGTTACAGCGCCAGCCACATACACCAAGGCTGGTGGGTTTGAATCCAGCCCGGGTCAGCTAAAACAACAATGACAACTGTAACAAAAAATAGCTGGGCATTGTGGCAGGCGCCTGTGGTCCCAGCTACTTGGGAGGCTGAGGCAAGAGAATCGCTTAAGCCCAATAATTGGAGGTTGCTGTGAGCTGTGACGCTACAGTACTCTACTGAGGGTGACGTAGCAAGACTCTATCTCAAAAAAAAAATATATATATATATATATAGACTTGGCACCCATAGCACAGTGGTTATGGAGCCAGCCACATATACCAAGGGTGGCAGGTTTGAACCCAGCCCAGGCCAGCTAAACAACTGCAACAAGAAAAAATGGCAGGGCTTTGTGGTGGGCACCCATGGTCCTGGCTACTTGGGAGGCTGAGGCAGGTGGATCACTTGAAACCAAGAGTTTGAGGTTGCTGTGAGCTGTGATGTCCCAGCACTCTACTGAGGGTGACATAGTGAGACTTTGTTTCTCTCTCTATATATATGTATGTATGTATATATATAATTTATATATATATAATATATATAATGGAAATGGTACAGCCTGGATGAATGTGGGGGTAGTATGCTAAGTGAAATGAGGCATTCACAACAAGACAAATACTGTATGATTTCAATTATATGCTCCCTAGAGTGGTCAAATTCATAGACATAGAAAGTAGAATAGTGCATGCCAGGGGGTACAGGGAGAATGAAGAGTTATTGTTTAATGGATGTAGAGTTTCCAGTTTGAAATACAGCCATACTGACAGCTGATGATCCTTTGAAAGAGCTTTGTTTGGCCTTATTTCTGGGCCTGTGCATAAACCATTCCCTCTGCCTAGAATAACTCGCCTATCTTCCTTTGCCAAATAACTCCTATTTGTCCATTAGGTGTGTTCCTTCAAGAAGCTTTCTTTTTTTTTTTTTTTTTTTTTTGAGACAGAGTCTTGAGCTGTTGCCTTGGGTAGAGTGCCATGGCATCATAGCTCACAGCAACCTCCAAATCGGGCTCAAGCAATCCTCTTGCCTCAGTTTTTCTATTTTTTTGTAGAGATAGGGTCTCACTTTTGCTGGGGCTGGTCTCTAACTCTTGAGCTCAAGCAATCCACCCACCTCAGTCTCCCATAGTGCTAGGATTGCAGGCGCAAGCTACCGTGCTTGTCTAAAATAGTCTTTTTATTTTTTTTATTTTTTGAGACAGAGCCTCAAGCTGTCACCCAGGGTAGAATGCTGTGGCATCACAGCTCACAGCAACCTCCAACTCCCTGGCTCAAGTGAGTCTCCTGCCTCCGCTTCCCAAGTAACTGGGACTATAGGTGCCCACCCAATGCCTGGCTATTTTTTAGTTGCAGCCGTTGTTGTTTGGTGGGCCAGGGCTGGATTCGAACCTGCCAGCTCAGGTGTATGTGGCTGGCGCCTTAGCCACTTGAGCTACAGGTGCCGAGCCTAAAATAGTCTTTTTAAAAGAATTACCTTTACTTAAAAGATTTTTGGGAAGTCAGTTATCCATTATATCACTAATGTAACTGAGTCAGGGCTCAAACTATCTTATTTTGCCTGATATACTAGAATTTGATAAAAAGCACGTTTCCTTTGAATGACTTGATTGGAAGTGATTCTAGATGTTTAATGAGGAAAAAGATGCACAGAACTCAAATGTCAGCCTCACCTGGTGATCAGACGATCACATGGTTTCATGTCCCTGGCTTCCTGGAAACAGAAATTGAAGCTAGGACTGAAAAGGGCACACACGCCTTCGCTTGGAAGCAACTGTCTCTCAGTTCCCAGAATCACAGAATCTTAGGTCATCTGGTTCAAGCCCTGCCTTTAAGAAGTGCACAAAGAGTTCCTAGTATTTCCCCCTGGTAACCTCACAAAACTTCCCACAAATTTTGTTTTCTGTTGTTTAAAAGGCTGGACTTGTAGATCACCGGGCTCCTGATCCTAGTCAAAAATCTCTTAGAATTATTTATTGCTCCCATCTACCCCAAATCATCACCCAAATACCATTCTTTGAGTAGATGATGTTTTTTTTTTGTTTTGTTTTGTTTCTGAGACAGAGTTTTACTATGTTGCCCTCAGTAGAGTGCTGTGGTGTCACAACTCACAGCAACCTCAAACTCTTGGGTTTAAGTAATTCTCTTGCCTCAGCCTCCCAAGTAGCTGGGACTACAGGTGCCTGCCATAATGCCCAGCTGTTTTTTGGTTGCAGTTATTGTTGTTTAGCTTGCCCAGGCTGGGTTTTAACCTGCCAGCTCTGTGTATGTGGCCAGTGCCCTAACCACTGAGCTACAGGCACTTAGCCAAGATTTTGTAGGGTTTTTTTTGTGTGTGTTATTTTGTTTGTTTGTTTGTTTGAGACAGAGTCATATTATGTTGCCCTTGGTAGAGTGTTGTGGCATCACAGCTCAGCCTCCCAAGAAGCTCAGACTACAGGTGCCCACCACAACACCTGGCTATTTTTTTGTGGCAGTTGTTTAGCTGGGCCAGGCCGGGTTCAAACCTGCCACCCTTGTTGTATGTGGCTGGTGCCATAACCACTGGGCTACGGGTGCCAAGCCAATGATGTGTTAATATTGCTACATAGAAGCCAGGTGCAGTGGCTCGCACCTATAATCCTAACATTCTGGGAAGCGGACCAGCCTGAACAAGAGTGAGACCTGGTCTCTACTAAAAATAGAAAAACTTGCTCAATGTTGTGGCAGGCGCCTATAGGCACAGCTACCCCAGAGGCTGGGGCAAGAGGATTGATTGCTCAAGCCCAAGAGTTTGAGGTTGCTGTGAGCTATGACATCACAACACTCTACCCAGGGAGACAGAGAGAAACTGTCTCAAAAATAAATATACATATTTCTACATAGAAAATCTGAACAGGCTTTGTGCCTGTGGCTCAAGTGGCTAAGGCGCCAGCCACATACACCTAAGGTGGCGGGTTCAAATCCAGCCCGGGCCCACCAAAACAACAATGACGGCTGCAACCAAAAAACAGCTGGGCATTGTGGTGGGTGCCTATAGTCCTAGCTACTTGGGAGGCTGAGGCAAGAGACTCGCTTGAGCCCAGGACTTGGAGGTTGCTGTGAGCCTTGATGTTACAGCACTCTACCCAGGGGGATAGCTTGAGGCTCTGTCTCAAAAAAAAGAAAGACAAATCTGACATTAAATCAATTTCTTTTTGCTTTCATCCAGTTTGCATATGTGGAGTATCTCAAGTTATAATTTATATTTAAGAAAGAGGTGAGGGGCTCGGTGCCTGTGGCTCAACCAGCTAAGGCTCCAGCCACATACACCTGAGCTGGCGGGTTTAAATCCAGCCCGGACCCACCAAACAACAATGACAGCTGTAACCAAAAACATAGCTGGGTGTTGTGGCAGGTGCCTGTAGTCCCAGCTGCTTGGGAGGCTAAAGCAGGAGAATCGCTTAAGCCTAGGAGTTGTAGGTTGCTGTGAGCTGTGATGCTACAGTACTCTATCCAAGGTGACAGCTTAAGGCTCTGTCTCAAAAAAAAAAAAAAAAGAGGTGGGGGGTGGCACCTGTGCCTCATTAGTAGGGTGCTGGCCCATATACAAAGGGTGGCAGGTTTGAACCCGGCCCTGGCCAAATTGCACCAAAAAATAGCCTGGTGGTGTGGCTGGGTGCCTGTAGTCCCAGCTACTTGGGAGACTGAGGCAAGAGGATTGCCTAAGTCCAAGATTTGGAGGTTGCTGTGAGCTGTGACGACGCCATGGCACTCTACCGAGGGCGACAGTGAGACTCTGTCTCAAAAAAAGAAAGCAGTGAAGATGAATGGATATTTGCTTTTTCCCAGGGTGCAGAGGAGTCAGAGTGGGGAAGGAGGGAATGACATTAGGAGCACCTCCCCATTTTCCAAGGCACTTTAGATCAACCCTCGCAACAAGCCTCTAGGGAGGAGTTGTTATTCCCACTTCTTTGGTAGAACATTGAGGTATAAGGATTCCCAGTAGTTATGTCAGTAGGAAGGTGGGGTGGGGTAAGGTTTTTTGTTTTTTTTTTTTGGAGACGGAGCCTCAAGCTGTCCCCCTGGGTAGAGTGCCATGGCATTACAGCTCACAGCAACCTCCAACTCCTGGGCTCAAGCGAGTCTCCTGCCTCCGCCTCCCAAGTAGCTGGGACCACAGGCACCCGCCACAACGCCCGGCTATTT
>CAUYTI010038153.1:0-10108 GCA_963575145.1 Galago senegalensis | reverse complement strand
AAAATCTTGCTGGACATTCTTTTTTTTTTTAATTGAATGATAACTATGTACATTAATGCACTTCTAGGGTACAGTGTGGGGTTTTCACATGCAATCCGAAATACTTCCATCAAACTGGTCAACACAGCCTTCATGTCATTTTTTCAGTTATTGTTTTAAAACATTCACATTCTACTCTTAGAAAGATTCACTTGTACTCCTGTAAGATAAACCTCAGAAGTGATCCCTCCACCCATTCCCTCCTCCCTTCTCCATCTCTGTTTTTAGTTTCTTTGTGTTGTTTTTTTAATATTTTTGTTGATTTCATTGATATTACTTGCCATCCATATTCCAAATCCCATTTCAAGTTATCCACCATTTTTCTTTTGGTTGGAGTTTGTTACTGGAGAACAATTGTCCTAATTTGGGGGTCTCAATACAGCCTGTCTTTTTATGTTTCCAGAGTTCTTATGCTAGTTTCTTCTCATCTGAAACCTCTTCTTTCAGCTCAAGGTGGATATTTTTATGATACTTCTATTTTCTACTCGGAATTCTGTTGTTCTGTAAAGAGAGGTAGAGGTTTGTCAATAGCACACATAAGTCTGATTTCAGATACCTCAACAGGAGAAGGGGGAAGGAGAAGGGGGCAAGAGAGGGGGTTTTACTGTGAGACTTTAACACTGCTGTGCTCCTGTATCTCCCCATTTACCTGTGGTTATCACAGGCAGTTGTCACATGTGTTGTGAGCACTTGCCCTGCTGTGGTTCACCATTAGGGTTCAGGTTTGGCAAATAGCAATGGAAAATTTGTCCTGCCCAAGTTCAGTAGTGGCAGTGTTTGTCACTGTTTGCCAGCCTTGGCACTTGCCCCATCCTGGCTGGACAGTGCCTGAGGGAAGTTGAAAAGTGGAAATGCAAGCATTTGCCCCACCCAGGTCTGCTGCTATCAGCACTACCCACGTCTGCTGCTGTCAACACCACCCAGACAATGGTGGTTCCTGTTATGCTGCTCAAATGGTAGGGTTGGATACCCAAAGCCAGAGATGTTTTCTTTCCAAGTGCTGCAATAGCTGTGGTTGGGCAAAGCTTTCCAGGCAGAAGAAGGCAGTTGGTCTCTAAGCACTGCTTCTCTCAGGTCTCCCAGTGGTAGAGGTGTGTGTGGCATCCACCCACAGAATGCAGGATAAGCCCATCCTCTACACTCCCTCTGCTAGCCATTGGGTAATTGAGAGGTGGCAGCAATGGACCTGACCCCCAGGTAGATACAACTTTCTGGGGTAGAACCTCAAAATAGCACCAGCTACAGCATCCAGGGTTTCTAGTCCAGCAAGATTTTACTGTGTTTTCTCTCAGTGGCCAGGCTGTTGTCCAGTCTCCCTTCAGCTCCCTGTCAGTCCAGCAGCCTGCTATGGTGGAGGAGCCACCCACAACCTGACTGCCGTGTCCACTGCGTAAGTGTGGAGCACTAGGATTATCTCTTCTATACTTTCTCCACCTGTGGGCATCTTCCCTGTGTACTCAAATTGTACCACTTCTCTCTCCTTCACTTTGGGAGCTTTCCTTTGCCTGACTTCTCATTTCTAATCTTCTCTCTTAGGCAACCAATCTGAAAGTGATTATCTACTCACCACCTTCCATCCTATACTTGAGAGTGGTGTGTGCAAGCTGCTTCTAGTTCTCTATCCTGGCCCTCACCTCCTGGTTCAATTTTTCTATAGATAAATATCCAGTTGTAAGATTGCTAGATCATATGGTATTTCCTTTTAACTTTTGAGGCTCCTCCATAGTGTTTTCCATAATGGATCCACTAGTTTAAATTCCCACCAACAGTGTATTAGGGTTCCCATTTCTATACATTTACATCTCCATTTGTCATTTTTTTCATCTTTGTTGTAGTAGTCATTCTAATTGACATGAGGTGATACATTTTGGCTTTGATTTTTATTTCCTTGGTGATTATTGGTGTCAAACATTTCTTCACATACCAGTTGGCCATATGCAAATCTCCTCCTGAGAAGTGTCTATTTAGTGTTTTTGCCCCTTTTTAAATCATATTATTTGTCCTTTTTATTTTTCTGTTGTGTCAATTTCCTTGTATATTCTGAACATTAGCCCTTTGTCAGATACATAGTTGGCTGAATATTTCCAAAGGCCATATCTTATATTTTTCATTACATGGGAATTATCCTCCTTCTGAAATCTTATTCAGGAATTCTGTTCTCTGATCACTACTTCCTGTCCTTACAATGTAATCATTCATTTAATCCCAATTCCCTAAGGGCCTCCAAGTCACTGACCATTCTCCCTGTCTATCATATCTGATATCCCTGATGCTTCTATTTCTCTTACACACTTAGTCACTTACTTATACACTTTAGATTTGATAATTATATTATATATATAAATACACACAAATATATATACACACCCACATATAAATATATATATATTTTTTTTTTTTTTTTTGAAAGACAGAGTCTCACTCTGTTGCTAGACTGCAGTGACATCATTATAGCTCACCTGAAACTCTGGGACTCAAGTGATCCTCTTTTCTCAGCCTCTCAAGTAGCTGGGACTGTTAAGTCTTATATCAATTGGGTGTTTGTAAATTGGGTACTTACTTTCCATTCATACGTGAGAATTGTACATAAATAGGATGTTTGTAATTTGGGGACTATCTGTACAAAAATGAAAAATTTCTTCATTGAAATAATAGGAATATCTTAGTGAACTGGATAAAATTGACATTAGATGCCAATGAGAGGAAAAAAGATTCTGGGAATTATCAAGAGTTAGCTCAAAAAGATGGAAAAAAAGGTGGAGAAATACATAGAATAGAAAACAAAACTACAACATATGTTTATTAATAAAGAAGAGGAAATATTTGAAGAAATAATAGCTGAGATTTTTTTCTGGAAATAACAAAATTCACTAAACCTCAGATTTGGACACATAATAAATCCTTAGCAGAAATGGTCAGAAAGTTACAAACAAGACAGAATAAAGTTGTAGGACATGAAAGACAAAGAGGTCTCAGAAGCAGTAAAAGCGGATAAAATTCTTAAAACAAAACAAAAACATAATGAAAGAAGAGACTAGAGTGGTATCTTGTAAGTGCTAGGAGGAAACAAGTAGTCTAGAATTTCTTACCTAGCCAAGCCATCATTCAAAATTGAGAGCTAGAAAAGATCAATAGTAAACAAAGGCTGAGAGAATTCACTATTAGTAAGCCCTCATTGAAATAATAAACAAAGGATGAGAAGAAGACCAGAATATAGGGGGTCAGGAGCTGAAATGGGTAAAGGAGGAAGAGCCAGGAAATCTACTGTCAGAGCGAGTACACTTCAGGCTTTCCCCAGCTATGTCGGTGAAGGGAGAACTGGGACCAGAAAGAGGAGCTCCTTCATCCTACAGTGAGCCTTTGCTGCCCTCTGCTGACATAATTCAACATTACATTAGTCAGTCCATAAAGGACAAATACTTAAGTATTTATGGGATCTATCTCCAGTGTCAAAAACCATGACAATGTGATGTATTATATTTAAACATTTGTGTATGTTTAATCAAAATTGAAACCCTGATATGAAACAAACTTTATAATGGTGTATACTTTTTTTGGATGTGTCATTGAATTCTGTTTACTAGAATCTTTTATCAATCTTTGCATCAGTGACATTGGTCTATAGTTTTCTTTCTTTATTGGATCCTTTCTGGGTTTGGGGATCAAGGGGATAGTTGCTTCATAGAATCTGTTGGGAAATATTCCTTCTTTTTCTATGTTTTGGAAAAGGTTGTGTAATATGGGTACTAGTTCCTCTTTAAAGGTTTGGTAGACTCCTGTTGTGAAGCCATCTGGCCCCAGACATTTCTTTCATGTAAATAAAATAAAAAACAAAGACCATATGATTTACTCAATTGATGTGGAAAAAGCTTTTGATAATATCCAGCATCCTTTAGTAATCAGAACACTTAAGAAAATAGGCTTAGACAGAACATTTCCTAACTGCTAGAAGCCATCTACAGCAAACCCACAGCCAGTATCATACTGAATTGAGTAAAATCAAAAACATTTCCACTTAGATCTGGAACTAGACAAGGATACCCATTGTCTCCATTACTATTCAATATAGTAGTGGAAGTCTTAGCCATTGCAATCAGGTAAGAGGAGGCGATCAAGAGTATTCAAAGGGAGTCAGAGGAGATCAAACTCTCACTCTTCATGGATGGTATAATCTTATACCTAGAAAACCCCAGAAACTCAACTACAAAATTCTTAGAAGTGATCGAAGAATATAGCAGTGTCTCAGGATACAATATCAATACTCACAAATCAGTAGCTTTTATATGTACCAACAATAGTCAAGCTGAAAAAATAGTCAAGGGCTCTCTTGTTTTACAGTAGTGCCAAAGAAGATGGAATATCTAGGGATTTATCTAACAAAGGACATGGGAAAAAAACTCTATAAAGAGAATTATGAAACTCTTACAAAATAAGTAGCTGAAAATATTTCAAATGGTATGTAAAACCAGCACATTGTATCCCATAATTGCATTAATGCACAGAACTATGATTTAATAACAAAAAAAAAATAGAAAAGAGGGTGGCAACTGTGGCTCAAGGAGTAGGATGCTGGCCCCATCCATATACGGGAGGTGGTGGGTTCAAACTTGGCCATGGACAAAAACTGCAAAAAAAAAAAAGAAAGAAAAAGAAAAGAAATAGCTGAAGATATTAACAAATGGAAAAACATACCATGCTCACGGCTGGGAAGAATCAACATGGTTAAAATGTTCATATTACCGAAAGCAATCTATAGATTTAATGAAATCCCTATCAAAGTACCAAGGTACTTCATTTTATATGGAATAGGAAAAAACCTTGAATAGCCAATACATTACTCAGAAATAAAAATAAATCAGGAGGTATCACATTACCAGACTTCAGGCTATACTATAAACTTATAGTGATCAAAACAGCATGGTACTGGCATAAAAATAGAGAAGTAGATATATGGAATGGAATAGAGAACCAAGAGATGAACCCAGCCACTTATAGTAATTTCATCTTTAATAAGCCGATTAAAAACATTAATTCGGGCCAGGCACAGTGACTCATGCCTGTAATCCAAGCATTGTGGGAAGCTGAGAAGGAGAATTGCTTGAGCTCAGGAGTTCAAGACTTACCTGAGTAAGAGGAGCAAGAGTGAGACCCTGACTCCTAAAAAAAAATGGAAAAACCCAGCTGGGCACCATGGCAAGTGCTTGTAATCCCAGTGGCTTCCTGAGGTTGAAGCAGTGGGATGCCCAAAGCCCAAGTCTGAGGTTGCAGTGAGCTAAAACATCATTGCACACTGCTCAAGCCATAGGGTGGGACTCTGTGTCAACAACAATAACAAAAAAGCAAAGAAATAAAAATAAAAAATAAGTAAGAAAATTAAAAAATATTGATTGGGGGAAAGATTCCCTATTGAACAAATGGTGCTGGGTGACCTGGCTGGTGGCCTGTAGGAAACTGAAACTGGACCCTCACCTTTTACCATTAACAAAAATTGATTCTCACTGGATGAAAGATTTAAACTTAAGACATGAAACTATAAAAATACTAGAAGAAAATACAGGGAAAATGCTTGAAGAAATTGGCCTGGAAAAATATTTTATGAGGAGGACCCTCCTGGCAATTGAAACAACCCCCAAAATATATTACTGGGATCTGATCAAACTAAAAAGCTTTGCATAGCCAAGAGTACAGTAAGTAAAGAAAACAGACAGCCTTCAGAATGGGAGAACATATTTGCAGGTTATGTTTCTGACAAAGGTCTGATAACTAGAATGTACATAGAACTCAGAGTAACCAATAATAAAAGAACAAATAACCACATTTCTATCTGGGCAAGAGACTTGAACAGAAAATTCTCTGAAGAAGACAGGCTCATAACCTACAAACATGAACAAATGCTCATCATCTTTAATCATCATAGAAATGTAAATCAAAACCACTTTGAGTTATCACCTAACTCCAGTAAGATTAGCCTACATCACAAAATCTCAAAACGACAGATGTTGGTGTAGTTGTGGAGAGAAGGGAGCACTTCTACACTGCTGTTGGGAATGCAAGCTAATACAGCCTTTTTGGAAAGAAGTTTTGAGAATACTCAAGGAACTAAAAGTAGACCTACTGTTTGATCCTGCACTTCCTCTACTAGGTATATACCCAGATGTTCAAAATTCATTTTACAATAAAGGCATTTGCACTAGAATGTTTACTGCAGCCCAATTAATAATTTTCAAGACATGGAAGCAGCCCAAGTGCCCATCAACCCATGAATACATTAACAAATTGTGGTATATGTATACCATGGAATACTATGTAGCCATAAAGAAGGATGGAGACTATACATCTTTTATGTTTACATGGATGGAGTTGGAACATTCTTCTTAGTAAAATATCTCACGAATGGAGGAAAAAGTATCCAATGTACTCAATACTATTATGAAACCACTATATAATCATCTACACATTCATCCAAATTATAAAACATAACTATATTCCAGAAAGAAGGAGATAAAAGAAAGAAGAGGGAGGAGGAGGATGGAGGGCAGGAGGAAGGAGGTTATTTAGTGGGAACTCACCTAATGGGCACAATGCAATGGTACATTTCAAAACTATTAAGAGTAGAGTGTAAATGTCTTACCACACACACACACACACAAAGTCAATGGAACTGAGACTTGGAGCTCAGAGGCAGTAAAGCGGTAACAGGTATAGGAATGGGTGATGAAATAAACAAGCACACAGAGGTAAACCTAAGCACCCATTTGACTAAAATAAAAATAACTAATTGGGGGACAAAAATCTAAGGTGGACAATAGTAACAAGAAAGAGAGGAAATGGCTGAAGTAAATTATCCTAAGATATTTATAATATCTTCTTTCAAAATAAAAATTATTGACAATTTTCTATTGGATCAACTTCTGAGATGGCTGCTAGTTTGAGGTTCTAGTTTCTTGTTGGTTGTGGTTGAAGATGTCTGACTTCCTTGCAGGTGTGCCTCTTTCCAATTAATTTTGGAAAGCCTAACAAATACCACTTGATACCAAAACCTAACAAGGACATTATAAGAAAGGTAAGCTATTTTTATCCCTACAAGAGTAGAATAGAAGCTTATTCAGCTTTCTCCCCTAACTAGAAAAGCAGCAAACAGTGTACAGGGATTCCTACAATAAACTTGTACCAAAGAGAGTTAATGTTCAACATTAACCAAAAGTAGTAGCCCACAAGGAGGACAATCATGAGTGAGTCCCCAGTTAGAGAGATAAAAAAATGATTCCAGATTCACATTCCCATCTGGAATCCAGGCCACCCAGGTCACAGGGGAGCTCTGTGGCCCATCCAAACCCTGGACCTGACTTAAGAAGTACTTGGGAGATTGTGAGAAGAAAGGGTACTATGTGGTTCTCTACATATCTCCTGAGATGGGGCATCAAAAGGAGAACATCGCTAACCCTGACTCTTGATTGGCTACACAGATTGGCCCCCTGCGGGCGAGAACAGGGGGCAGTGACTGGTTTGGAGAGTATCTAGTGAAGCCTTTGAGATCTGGTCTTGTGCATGGGAAAAGTCCCCACCACCAGAGCTGAGAGGTGAGTATAATGTGATTTTTATCCAGGTGCCCTGGAGTTGGGTAACCTCCCACTTTGTGGAACTATAGCAGGAGGGATGTAGTCTGAGAGACATGGTTTTGGCCCAGGCTGGGAGTTTTGTGTCCTGGAGTGGTTTTCTAGTCTGAAGACAAGCCACATGTGGCTGAGCTAGCTGTGAAAACTCACTGCCAGGGTTAGGCTGTGGGAGTGTGAGAAAAGGGGAGGTCCCACTCAGATTGCCAGGCTGTGGGACACAAGTACCTCTTTACTTATGGTTGAGCTTTGTACTCTTCCCTATGCTCTTACTTCAGGGACCTGGGACTGTCCCCCAATCTTTGATGGTGCCAGCACTAGTGCCTGCCATTGAGGAGTCTTTAATATCCCCCAATGATGAAAAGCAGAGCATGGGACTAGGACCATTGAGGATTCCATAAATTGACCCATTGCCTGGGACACCTGAGTACTTATCCTGGCTAAAACAGGTCAAACATTGATACTGCCACCACCATAGCTGGCTCTCACCTACAAGGACCCCATACAACCCATTACAACATCTACTGAAACAAATGCACAGAACTCCTAAAGGGGATAAGCTTCATGTGACCATGGCTACCTACACCAGCAGTTCTCAACCTATGGATCACAACCCTTTTGGGGGACAAACAACCCTTTCAGAGGGGTCACCTAAATACATCCTGGACATCAGATATTTACATTATGATTCATAACAGTAGCAAAATTATAGTTATGAAGTAGCAAAGAAAATAATTTTATGGTTGGGGGTCACCACAACATTAGGAACTATATTAAAGGGTCGTGGCATTAGGAAGGTTGAGAACCAGATCTGAGGCAAGATGGCAGACTACAGCCAGCTTTCTACAGAGGCTCCTGTCCAGAAGGAGACTTAAAGGACAGAAGTTTAGCAAGTAAGCCAATGGTTTGGAGCTGAGCCAAGACAGAAGATTGAAAAATGCACATCTTCCTTCCTAAGCTGAGCTGGGACCCCAAAAATATAATCAAAAGGTACAAAATCCACCACCAAGCGGACAGGTGTCCCCTCCCCCACAAGAAGAGGTCTCAGTTACTCCATACAAATAAGCAAGCAGAATTCAAGCATCCTCCCACTCTATCCCATGGGAGAGACTCCCTAAAAACTGGACCTCCTACCCCTGCTGGCATGCCACAGCACTCTCCTGCCAGACATAAAACTGTAAAACTATAAAACTGTATATATTCTCTACCTGCAGCTCTGAACTCCCAGGATTCCCCCACACTCTCACCCCAAGGTCTGGAGGTTTTTCACCTCCAGAGAGTCCAGATTTGGGGGCATTTCGTTGAGAGGAGTGGAGGGGGAAAGGGCTGGTGCTGGTCTGTGCTGACTCTGGGGCATGGGAACGAGGAGAGGACAGTCAGCTGAGAGGGAACCATATAGAAACTGCAGTATCCTGAGTTTTAGAGTGGCAGCAGCAGCAGTGGGAAAGGCTCATATCCCTGAGGCCATTCTGGAGGCATGCTCTGTCTCTCTGGGCAACAAGAGGTTCTGGGAATTTTCTCCAGTGGCAGCCATTGGTGGAGTGGGCTTGAGAAGTTCTGTGAGTAAAGAGACCATAATAGCACCTACCCCTCAGGGAAATATAGCTAAGACAAAGGCAGTGGGTGGGGCAGAGGCTAGAATTGATACCTGAGTGTAAACTTTAATTGCTTGCTGCCCAGGGTTGAGTTTTTTATCAGCTCTAGCAACATCTGACCTGCAGAGGAATTTAGCTGGGACAGAAACAAATTCTGTGAAGTTGCTCTGTCTTGGTCTGCCAGTAACATCAACTAGGTGCCATACTGGAACTGGAACTGAGTGAACTTCCCCAGGCTAAATTAAACACACAAGGTGCCCCTGCCAGACTCATATCTCCTGGTGACTCAGGTAGTTGTAAACCTGGGACAGTTTCTCACTGGAGTGAACTGGGTCACAGCCCTGTGGGATAACCAGTGACTGGGTGCAAGGTGGGGAAGGAGGCATCAACCTTCCCAGACTAATTCATTTTCTGGGTGGGTCCTTTTGCCCTCATGGAGCACTGGAGTGAGTCATATCTGATCTGCCAGCAGACCCCTCCTATCTAGTTGCCGGAGACTTTTTGAACTCTCCCACCTAGACCAGTGCTGACTGGGACAAACGATTGGACCCCTTGAACCAGACAAATCACCCAAGGAGTATCCAAAGTGGCCCCCTGAGTGTATGGTTGAAGGAAGGTTTGATTTTCCTTGCCCAATTATTGTTTGTGGGTACTGGGGTAATTTAATTGCTGGTATTTCTCCATAGCTGAGACTTCAACCAAGAGTAACTGATTCACTAGGGTAGGACAGAGACTAGCTGAACATAAGACAGAGCCACTTAGCCCCACCACACCAAGAAGGTCCCTAGTCTCTCAGGCTGGAACACCATACAGGTTCTTGACAAAGCTCAAGGAGAAAAGCCAAACAGGGTAAAATAATCA
>CAUYTI010038152.1:0-60933 GCA_963575145.1 Galago senegalensis | reverse complement strand
CTTTCCCAAGGTGTCTTCGTTCTAAATACAACACATTTTTAATCCTATCTCTTATTAGAAGTAATTAATGATGTAGTTCCTGGTACTCTACCCTAAATGTTAACCCTTAGAATGTGTGTGTGTGTGTGTGTGTGTGTGTGTTTTGACAGAGCCTCAAGCTATTGCCCTGGGTAGAGTGCCAGGGCATCACAGCTCACAGCAACCTCCAACTCCTGGGCTTAAGTGATTCTCTTGCCTTAGCCTCCCAAGCAGTGAGACTACAGGTACCCACCACAACGCCCAGCTATTTTTTGGTTGTACTTGTCACTATTGTTTGACAGGCCTGGGCTGGATTCAAACCTGCTAGCTCTTGTGTACATGGCTGGCGCCTTAGCTGCTTGAGCTATAGGCGCTGAGCTGCTGTTGTTGTTCAGTAGGCCCCGGGCCAGGTTTGAACCTACCAGCTTAGGGTGTATGTGGCTAGCGCCCTACCCAGTGAGCTACAGGCACCGCCCTGGTTTGTTGCTTTTTAAAGAACTGAGTGCATTCCCCAACCATGGAAAACTAGGTGACAGAAATATGAGTCTTAAGGACTTGAGGTGTCATAGCACAGAATCTGAGGCTAAAAAATTACAGAGGAATCCCAGGAAGCACAGAAAACACAGTGAGAATAAGCCCCAACTGTATGAGTATACGCTATGGCCCAAATCCTGGCCAATTATCAATTACAGAGGCAGGCCTGTAGAGGATTGAGCTAAAAAAAGCAGCTGTAAGAATTATGAGATAGCAGTTATTGAACATTGCAGAGGGGTGAGTGGGGGGCGTACAGTTTAAGTCCAGGTGAGTTATTTCTTTACTAGGACCCTTCCCCAGTAATTTCAAGGAAAACACAGCAGATTCCAGAGTCACTACCTGTATCAGATAAAATGTCCAATATTTAATATTTACTAGGCATGCAGAGGATAGGAGAGAGTGACCCATACTCAGGGGAAAAGGACAGTCCATAGAAACTGACTCCATGGGGCGGCGCCTGTGGCTCAGTGAGTAGGGCACTGGCCCCAGTCAAACTGCAACAAAAAAATAGCCGGGCGATGTGGCGGTTACCAAACATCTACCACGGGCAGCGCCTGTGGCTCAAAGGAGTAGGGCGCCGGCCCCATATAGTGGAGGTGGCGGGTTCAAACCCAGCCCCGGCTAAAAAAAAAAAAAAGAAAGAAAGAAACTGACTCCACATTTACTTGGATGTTAGAGTTGGTAGTCAAAGACTTCAGAGTAGCTATTACATGTGTGGCCTTAGAATTAAAGTAAACTGATTTTAGTGAGTGAATGGATAAGGAATTTTAAAAATGGAAATATCACTAAAAATTAGAAAATAGAAGAGGACAGCAAGAAGGATTGGTAATTTTCTTATTTAAACAAGTATAAAACTGGGTCAAAATTGTCAAAACCAATTGAGGGCACTAGAAATATAACAGAGGCAGAAACAAATTGAGAATATATTCTTAAAAAGCTGGTCATGCTTTGAGTACGAGGGAAGTCTGTGGTTGTCTTTTTGGGACATCTTCCATCTGTTCTTACCTCCGTTACCTCAGCTCTGGTGACAAGAATTGCAGTTTTACCAGTGAGTGGTGGAACATGAAAACTAGCAACTTTTCTGCCAAAGGGGGGAGACTTGATCTGAGGCAGAGGGTGAAAACTCACAGCTTTGCCAACTAAAAGTGGCAAACTTTGTTAGGATTGAATGGAAAGAATCCACAGATTCGCTAGCCCAGTGTTGCGATGCCTGTTGGAGTGAGTGGTGGACCTGCCAGGAATTTAATGGGAAGATTTTGAAAATAAGGGAGCTGTGGCAGGGCTAAAATAAACTCTCCATGTCCCTGGCTGACTGGGAAACTACCTGCATGTGCAGGAGGGACCCTAAGCCTGATAAAAGGTAATAATTAAGGGACTTGAGGGCTAGCTGCAACTTTGAATCTAGTTATTAAGCAACACACAGATTGACTGGCAGAGGGCAACGCTTAATGGGCTCAAGGTCTATGAGCAGCCTCTGTCCAAGTCACTGGCCGATTACTCAATTATGCAGCCATAGGAGTGATCCCTGGAAAGCCAGGCTGAAATAAAAATAAAAATAAAAAAACTGAGCAGAGGCCAGCACAGTGTCTCATGCCTGTAATCCACTCTGGGAAGCCAAGGCTATTGGATTGCTTGAGTTTAAGACCAGCCTGAGGAGGATGGAGACTCTGTCTCTACTAAAAATAGAAAAAAAAAATAGCCAGGCATCGTTGTGGGCATCTGTAGTCCCATCATTTGAGCCCAGGAATTTGAGATTGCTGTGAGCTATGATGACGCCACAGCATTCTACCTAGGTGACCAAGATAGACTCTGAAAGAAAAAAAAAGAAAAAAGAAAAGAAAAATGAGCAGAGATATCATTGAGCAGAGTGACACCATACTATGAGGAAGTCAGATTCTGCAGTTTATGTACGGGGAACTTACTAAAAATTCTGATGCAGCAGTGCATCTGAAATTAAAACAGAATCTAAAGTTATTACAATGTATTGTAAGATGTTCAATTTTCAACCCAATATAAGACTTGTAAGGAAGAACCAGCAAGGTGTGACCCATGCTCAAGGAAAAAAAGTGGTTACTAGAAATTATTTCAGAGGGGGCCCAGCTGTTAGATTTAGCAGGGGCAGACGTCAAAGCAGCTGTTTAAAAAATGCTTCAGAAATTAAAAGAAGGCTCAGTGCCCGTAGCACGGTGGTTACGGTGCCAGCCACATACAGCAAGCATGGCAGGTTCAAACCCCAGCCCGGGCCAGCTACACAACACCATGGCACTCTACCCAGGGCACCATACAGAGACTCTGTCTCAAAAAAAAAAAAAGAAAAAGAAATTAAAAGAAACTATACTTAAAAGTTTAAAGGAAAATGAGGCGACAGTTACTTAACAAATAAGAAAGTGGCTCTAACCACTTTTATTTACTATGGTAATGGAGGTTCTAGACAATGTTATAATCCAAGAAAAGGAAATACAGGTTGAAGTGAAGAAGCAAAACTGCCTGTATTCCCAGGTGATAGGATTATGTACCTAGAAAATTCCAAGGAATCTACATAAAAGCTACTGGAACTATTAAGGGAATTTAGGAACATTACAAGTATAAGGTCAATATACAAAAATAGTTTATGTTTCTATATTAGCAGAGAGTAATTGGGAATTGAAGTTTTATTTTTTATTTAATTTTGTTTTTAGAGACGAGCATCTTACTCTAGGCTGGGCTTGAACTCCTAGGCTCAAGTGATCCTCCCACCTCAGCCTCCTCATTAGCTGGGACTACAGGGTCAAGCCATTACACTACCCTGAAGTTTTGAAAAATGTGTAATTCTGGCCAGGCACAGTGGCTCATGCCTATAATCCCAGCACTTTGGGAGGCTAAGGTGGGAAGATTGCTGGAGCCTAGGAGTTGGAGGTTGCAGTGAGCTATAATGATGCCCCCACATTCTACTGGGCGACAGAGAAAGACTCTGTCTCCAAAAAAAAAAAAAGTATACTATCCAAAAACATGAAATACTGAGGGATAAATTTAACAAGATATGTGCAAGAACTATATATATACATTGCTGGTAGAAATGCAAATGGTATAGCCATTTTGGGTAACAGTTCATAGTTTCTTATAAAGTTAAAGATAAACTTACATATAACTGCAATTCTCCTAAGTATTTACCCAAGATAAATTAACACACATATATGGAGACATTTGTATTCAAATATTGATAGCAGCTTTATTTATAACAGCTGAGAACTGAAAACAACTTAAATCTCCATCAGTAGATGAACAGAAAACAAATTTTGGCGTATCTCTACAATGGACTGCTACTTAGTAATAAAGAAGAATGTACTGCTAATATACACAGTACCGTGAATGAGTCTCAAAAATGTTATGTTGAGTGAAGGCAGCCAGAAACAAAACCAGAGCGTGTATGATTCCTTTTATATGAAATACAAGAAAACTCAGTGTAATCTGGGACAGAAAACAGATCAGTGGTTGCCTGAGCCTGAGGCAAGCATTTGTTGTAAGGGGACATGAATGAACTTTTGGGGCTAGTAGAAATGTGTTCTCTCTTAATTGTGGTTGTGTGGGTATATACACTTTTTTTTTTTATTTTTTTAGACAGAGCCTCAAGCTGTCCTCCTGAGTAGAGTGCCGTGGCTTCACTGCTCACAGCAACCTCCAACTTCTGGGCTCAAGCGAGTCTCCTGCCTCAGCCTCCCAAGTAGCTGGGACCACAGGCGCCCACCACAATGCCCAGCTATTTTTTGGTTGCATTATTGTTGTTTGGTGGGTCTGGGCTAGATTCCAACCCGCCACCTTAGGTGTATGTGGCTGGCGCCTTAGCGGCTTGAGCCACAGGCACCAAGCCGTGGGTATATACACTTGTCAAAGCATTAGGGCTGGGCATGGGGGCTCACAACTGTAATCCTCACATTTAGGGAGGCCAAGGCAGGAGGATGAGTTTGAGGCTCTAGTGAGCTATGATGATGCCACTGCACTCTAGCTGGGGCAGGGCAACAGCACAAAAGTCTCTCTCTCCAAAAAAAAAAAAAAGTATGTAGTGTGTATTTTGTGAAATATACTTCAACTAATTTTATTTTTAAAAATTCACACTGGGCGGCACCTGTGGCTCAAAGGAGTAGGGCACTGGCCCCATATACCAGAGGTGGCAGGTTCAAACCCAGCCTCAGCCAAAAACTGCGAAAAAAAAAATTTCACAGCACAGGCTGGGTACAGTGGCTCATGCCTGTACTCCTAGCACTCTGGGAGGCCAAGGCCAGAGGATTGCCTGAACTCACAGGTTCGAGACCAGCCTGAGCCAGAGCAAGAGCTCATCTCTAAAAATAACTGAGTGTTGTGGCAGGCGCCTATAGTCCCCAGCTACTCGGGAGGCTGGGGCAAGAGAGTTGCTTGAGCCCAAGAGTTTGAGGTTGCTGTGAGCTATGATGCCACAACACTCTACCAAGGGTGACAAAGTGAGACTCTGTCTCAAAAAGAAAAATCCACACCACCACCCTTATTTTTGCCTTTTATACCATTTTTCTTTCGGATGAATGCAGTACCCTTCTGAGTAGAATACCTGCTCTTCAAACCCATACACTAAGAAGCAACCCGTAGGACAAAAACCTGACCTTGTCACTTCTCTGCATATATCCCTTAAGCTGCTTGCCATTACCTAGTTCCTTAAAGTAGCATATAGTGCCTTCTTCCTCTGGTCCTTGCCTATGTTTCCAGCTTATCTTCCATTACTTCCTGCCTCTCGCTTTGCTTATGGCACTCAGCTCCCAACACATACCATGCTAATTTAATTTCTCATGCCTGCACTTATTCTCTCTCCTTAGCCTTTTGTCTAGTAAACAACTGTTTATCGTCTAAAACTCAGCTCAGGACTCTTCTCTTCTAGGAAGCTAAAAAAAACAAAAAAACCATTCTGGGTGGCGCCTGTGGCTCAAAGGAGTAGGGCATCAGCCCCATATGCCAGAGGTGGCAGGTTCAAACCCAGCCCAGGCCAAAAACTGCAACCCCCCCCCCCCCGCCCAAAACAAAAACACATTCTTCTCCACACCCATCCCCTCTCCAAGAGAAAGAGGTTAAGTACCCTTAGATTGTGTTTTTTGGTTCGTCATAACTTTGTGGGTACAGTTATCATTTTGGCCTATTACGCTTTCAGTTCTCTGTCCCCCACTGTTGAGCCCAGTGACTAGTTTTGCACGTATGTATATTTTGGGTCCACAAGGCCTGTTCTCATAATTGGTGCTCAATAAGAATTTGTAGAAAGAATATAAATGTTATGTAAGAAAAAAAAGATGAAAGTATACATAGTATGGTTATTACTGTTTTGTTTTAAATAAAACTTTGTATAGAAAAAAACTGAGAATGTTTATATCAACATTTTAAACACTTTTTGGGTAGTGAGATTAATATTTTTGACATTTTTGCATTTTTCAAGAAAACATTTAATGTGCCATTATTATTTCATGAGACACAACCTGACAAACTGTGTAACTTTTGCCTACTCAGATGAAGTTTTGCATTTCTTTAGGTCCACAAGGCAGGTAAAACTTCCAGTCTCTTAACCACAGACCTGACTACAGAGATGCCTGGTTGGCTAAAGAATGTTTCATTGCAACCTGAGATATTGGAGGATCCTGGTCCTACGCCCAGCACTCAGCAAGTAAAAAGTTCTGGGGAAATCCAGATTGCTACCTCTCTGCCAGTGGCTCCTTCTTACAGCTATTCTACTCCCACCCCCCAGGCCTCTTTCCACAGCACCCCAACACCACTCCCAGGTGAGGCCCTGTGCTCCTGCCCTTGAAGATAGAATAGGAAAATGAAGTATCTGATCAAAATGTTCCCTTTTAGAGGAAAGAAGGGACTTGAATACTTCATGATAGAGAAAAAACAACCCTGTCGATACTTCTGTAGTCATGGACTTGGGGGCTCTGGATCCCTTTCCTGGCAGGCCTCCAGCCTATGGAAGTTTATGAGGTTCATTTTCCTAGAGCAGGATTCCACTGTGACTTCAAGGGACAAGATTCAATTAAGTAATGTTCAAGGAAATCACATGAACAGAGGCCACTGGGAGGAAAGAGTTGGATCCATGCACTTGTTTGCTTTCTGAAAGGCTAGTTATAGGTCAGATATTTAACTCTCATTTTTACAACATTTTTATTATAAAGCCACGCATAGGAAAGAAATTTATACATAGAGTGTTGCCTTAACAAGGTGCCGTTCTCAGGTATTAAGAAGAAATGATTACTCAGGGAAACTAATTTGATCTTTATCTCCTGAAAAAGTCAAGAGGGTGAAGCCAAGTCAGTGGAGATGAATTTTTGTCAATTTTTAATTTCCTAGGGTCTCCTGAGTGGTAACAGAACATGAAATTTTAGGGTTTCAAATCCTGAGGCACCAAAGTAATTTTTGTACTCAGGCAGAATACCTGTAATTTTTGGTATAATTGCAAAGGGCTTGGGTTGTTCTATACTGAATAGCCATTTTTTTTGGGGGGGGGTCCATTATACTTTTTCTGAGTGTTGTGGTTTCTTTTCTTTTTTCGTTTTGAAAGTCACTTCAGAGAGTTCTCATTTCATCTCCTGGGGCATCCAAATGCTAAAGCTTCCATAAAGGATGGTTTCATTTCTTCCCAAGTGCAGCGTTTTCCAACCAGAGGCAAATCTCAAGTTTCTTATTTGTCTAGGAAGCTCATCTCACCTCCGAATCTTGAAATATGAGTGGACCAGCCTGTTTGCTTTAAGCTCTCCTAGTTTCAAGGTCTCATACTGATTGAACAATTATTGTCAGAGAAATAAGATTTATATAATCAGTGCTTCTCCATGGTCTATAAACTTTTTTGGTTGTTATAACTGTGATGGTGGGTGTGCTGTTGATATCTTATGGGTGTAGACCAAGGATACTGCTAACCTTCCTACAGTGCTCAGGACAGTCTCCCCCTCCCCAACAAAAAATTATCTGGTTCAAAATGTCAGTAGGGCTGAGGTTGAGAAATCCTGCCATATATGAAATAGGTAGTGAATAGTATAAAGACAGTATATAGCTCTTTGCTGAGTTGGGTGTTCCAGAAATGCTAAAGTAGTTCAAGATTAGATTAGTTTGAACTGAAATGGTCTAGGAGGGTTTTTTGGAGAGGAGGCAGACTTTAAACTAGAAAAGAAGTGCTATATTTAGAATAAAGAAAGGCAAACATCCCAATTGAAAGAAATAGGTTTAGCAAAGTCCTTGAGAGTAGACCATGGTTTCTGTGGAACACAAGAGGGAAAATTAATAGAACTAGAGGCAAAGTGAGTAGGAAGGATGAGAGGTGAGATCAGATGATGGTGGTTCTCTAATGCCAGGTTAGAAACTTAGTCTTAATGGTGCAGAGTGGGGTGTTCTTAAATAGGAAAATAACATGGTAGGTGAGTATTTTGGAAAGACTAATGGTGTTTCGTGTTTTAGGAAGAAAGAATGGATCAGAGCAGGGACAGCTAGCTCCTCCCTCCTCCTAAGGGAGTGAGATTCACACTCACAATCTAAGTGTGAACCATCTACAGTTGTAGCAACTGGAATGGAAAGACAAGCAGGTTTTGCTACGGATCCTTGCCTTTCCTTCTAGACTGTTTATATGTATTTATTACAAAATTATTTATCAGCATAGAAGTGATATTTGAAACAATTTGAACTCTTTGAAAAGCAGTATGTAAAGAGAGTTTAGGGACAGACTATAGTTAAAATATAGTGGAGAAAAAGAGAGAACGAGGGCAGCGCCTGTGGCTCAAAGGAGTAAAGGCCGGCCCCATATGCCAGAAGTGGTGGGTTCAAGCCCAGCGCTGGCCAAAAACTGCAAAAAAAAAAAAAAAAAAAAAAAAGAAAGAAAGAAAAAGAATGGAGGAAAAGTAGAATGATATGGTGCCATGCTAACCAAGATGGAGGCAGTCAGCAGGAGTGGATGCCCCTGAGGTAAAGGATGAGGATTGAGACAGCTTTATCAATACATATGCTAAGTGGCAGAACAGCTGTGACCTTGAAAGATCCTTCTCAATGGAATGAGAGAGTAGAAACGTAAATGATGACAGGAGTTGAATATCATTCATGAAAGGAGTTTGATCACAAAGGAAGGAAAGAAATGGGACAGTCTGGAACTATTTCTTATCTCTGGTGTGTTTACTTTGTTTCCTTCCAGTTATAAAGGAACTGGTGGTGTCTGCTGGAGAGAGTGTCCAGATGACCCTGCCCAAGAATGAGGTTCAGTTAAATGCATTTGTTCTCCAAGAACCACATGAAGGTAAAAAATCCCTTTATGTTTGGATAGAATTTCTTTTCTTTTTTTTTTTTTTTAAAGCAATGGGGTCCCAATTAGCTATGACTCCTGGCACACACTACTGTGCCTGGCTAGAATAACATTTCAGTTTATCATGATATCCACATATGTCAACTTATTTTTTCCTTACAGCAGTCCTGGGAGGACAGGATACCCCATGAGCGTATACAAATATTTATGTAATACCAGAGGCAATAGAAAATAGGTTTTGATAGCCAGGTGTTGTGGCGGGCACCTGTAGTAGCCAGCTACTTGGGAGGCTGAGGCAAGAGAATTGCCTAAACCCAGGAGTTGGAGGTTGTTATGAGCTGTGCGACGCCATGGCACTCTACCGAGGGCAATCAAGTGAGACTGTCTCTACCAAAAAAAAAAAAAAGAAAAGAAAAGAAAAAAGATAGGTTTTGAGAGCATAGCTTTGATGTCAAGCCTGGGTTACAGTACTAGCACAGCCAGTTATTGCTGAATGATTTTAAGTAATGCTTCTGAGTTTTCATTTCTTTCTCTGTAAAATGGGGATAATAATGCCTGCCTCATAAAGTTACTTTATGGGGCAAAGTGAGATAGTGTACGAATCATCAGCTCCTTGCCTACCATGTAGCTGACGCTCATCAATGTAGAATTTATTCATCAGATTGTATTATATTCATTCAAAGAGGAAGAAGCTGGCCAGTGGCTCACTCCTGCGACCCTAGCACTTCAAGATGCCAAGGTAGGAAGATAGCTTAAGGCCAGGAGTTTGAGATTAGCCTGAGCAAGACAGCAAGACTCTAGCACTACAAAAATAGAAAAATTAGCCTGGCATGCCTGTAGTCCCAGCTACTCAAAAAGCTGAGTTAAGAGGGTTGCTTGAGCCAAGCCTTTTGAGGTAGCAGTGAGCTGCAATGTCACTGAACTCCTGCCTGAGCAACAGAGCAGGACCCCATCTCAAAAAAAAAAAAGTTTTTTCTCTCTTTTCTTCATCTCTTGCCTCTCTTTCTCCTGTTCCTCTTTCTAGTTAAAAAAAAAAAGAAGAAGAAGAAACTTGAGACTCAAATTAATCTGTTTATTTTGGCTGAAGACCTGGTAAATGGCAGATGTAGGCCAACATGGTGGCTCACTCCTGTAATTGCAGCACTGTGGGAGGCTGAGGTGGGAGGATTGCTTGAGCCCCAGACGTTTAAGACCAGCCCAGGCAACACAGAAAGACCCTCTTTCTATTAAAAAAAAAAATATTTTTTTAAATTAGCCAGACATAAGTTAGCCAGCTACACACTTTAGTCCAGCTACTTGGGAAGCTGAATTGAGAGGATCCCTTCAGCCGAGGAGTTTGAGGCTACAGTGAGCTATGATTGTACCCTGTTCTCCAGTTTGGGTGATAGAGAGAGAACTTGTCTCAACCCCCTCCCCCCAAATACAAAAAACAAAACAAAACAAAACCAAAAAACAGATGTAGAACTTGGAGGGAAGTAAGACTACTGTTAATATAGATTTATATCTTAAAAAAATGAAAGATAAGGGCCAGGCATGGTGGCATGTGCCTGTAATCTCAGCTGCCCAGGAGGTTGAGATGAAAAGATCAGTTGAGCCCAGGAGTTTGAGGCCAGAACAACATAGTAAGACCTCATCTTTTTTTTTTTTTTTAAAAAAGATAAGCCCTATGTTAAATACAAAATTCAAACATATAAAATATATAAATTGGGGGATGATTAATTCATTATTTAAATATATTTTGTAATATGAGCATTCCTTTTACCTTAAACTTCTGGGCCTCAAGCAATCCTCCTGCCTCAGCCTCCCACAGTGCTGCAATTACAGGAGTGAGCTACCATGTTGGCCTACATCTGCCATTTACTAGGTCTTCAGCCAAAATAAACAGATTAATCTGAGTCTCAAGTTTGAAGCAAATGTTAACATAACGGAGTTTGACTTATAAACACATATATGTTCTCTTAAGACTGTGAATGACCCAAATGAAACATACTCTGGTGGGAGGTTTGAGTTGCTTAGGTTTATGTCACTCTTATTAAAAGGTTGGTCAAGTAGAACACCCTTCCCTATTCAAGGTATGGTTCTTCCATTTTAGATAGACATATTTCCAATTTTCAGTATTCTTAATTTGGTCTAATACCAAACAGTACTTTTCCAGAACCCAAATCCCTTCTCTTTTTTTTTTTTTTTTTTTTTTTGAGATAGAATCTCACTTTTTAACCGTCATTAGACTGCCATGGTGGCATAGTTCACAGCAACCTCAAAACTCTTGGGCTCAAGTGATCCTCTTACTTCAGCCTCCTAAATAGCTGAGACTACGGGAACCTCCTACAATGCCTAGCTAGTTTTTTAGTAGACACAGGGTGTCAACCTCCTGAACTCAGGCAATCCATCCACCTCAGCCTCTCAGAGTGCTAGGATTACAGGCATGAGCCATTGTGCCCGGCCTCCCCTCTCTGTTCTATATTTCTGCTTTTCAAAGTGAGGTTCTCTTATCAGTTCATCTCACTTTCCTCTAGAAAAGCTTTTTTCTTTTTTTTGGTGGTAGGTGATTGAGTTTGGTGGCCTTTGAAGATGGAGGTGAAAAAAGAACTGCCTTGAGCTGTGATTACCTCCACTCCGGTGAAGATATGCTTGGTCCTGCTGTATTTTCTTTCCTGACTCGTATTTGCATGTACATTTCTATGAGTTACTGTCATCGTGCACATTAATATTCCAGAACACATCTGTTCAGAAACAGATTCTTTTCAACTCTGCTTTCCCCAGGTCCTCCAGCCCTTATCCAATATAGGAAATAGATGGTTACAAACTTTCAAAGGTTGGGAGCGATGATCAGACCAACTCTGCATGTTTTTCATCCCCACCTCCCCTACCTGTGGGCAGCCCAGCAGGATCCTCTGGGGCGGTGGTTCTCAACCTTCCTAATGCCACGGCTCTTTAATATGGTTCCTGTGGGCTGCTACCCACAGGTTGAGAACCGCTGCTCTAGGGTTTGGAGGTTCCCTCTCAGAACCACTGCTCTGAAAGCCTGCAGCCAGCATTGGGACAGACCTATTCTCAGGTGCTCCTATTTCCACCAGATTTCTGCCTGCAGGCATAATTGCTTTACTGTCCTAGGAATATGGTCCTTCTTTGAAATTTGTATTTGTTAGTCCAATTATAAAATTGTCAGTTCTTAAACTATTGAGTCTGTTTTCTTTGTGAAAGAAAATTTCCAACTATAATTAGAAGAAAGTTCCTTTTGCCTTCTTTACTGCTCTTCCCCTAACTTCTACCTACTCTAGTCTACATGTTTGCGAGAGCTGTATGGGTACAGCTGGCTGATTTGGGAGAAGGAAGGAAGAGCTTTTGATTTTTCATTATTTTTTAATTTTTTGGAAACAGAAATGTAAAGAAGGAAAATCTTGTGTCCCAGGCATACAAAATAAAATCTGGCCTTCAGATGAAGGATAACTTGGAATTAGGTTCCATGTATTAACTTTAACATTTAAACTCATAAAATAAGAAAAAAGACAGTTCTCTTCTAAGCATTTGAGTTTTCTTTTCTTTGTTTTTGTTTTTTGGAGACACAGTCTTGGCCTATTGCCCAGACAAAAGAGTGCCATAATCTTAGCCTACCTCACAGTAAACTCCTGTGCTCAACTGATCCTCCTACCTCCACCTCCCAAGTAGTTGGGATTATAGGCTTGTACCACAATGCCCCACTAATTTTTCTCTTTTTTTAGTAGAGATGGTCTTACTTTTGCTCAGTCTAGTCTTGAACTCCTGACTTCAAGCAATCCTCCTGCTTCAGCCTCCCAGAGTCCTAGACTTACGGATATGAACCACACACCCAAGCTCTTTTTCACTTTTGAGTAGTAATTGAAACTAAACCTTTCTACCATATCCCACTCTTTTCTAGCCAGAGATGCATTTTGTTCTAAAATATTTAAGACCACTTTTACTGGGAAGGGGATTCCATTTCAATAAAGGATTCTACCCTTGCCCTTCCCTGTGATACCGTCTGATCTGCAAATGAGGACCATTTAGTGCTTCATTTAATCTTAATTAATTTCAGTGGGGCCTGTTTTAAATGGGCCATCCCCTACCATCTTCTGCAGCATGTTATTTAGCTCAGCAGGAATGAAGGAGCTCTTTTAACTCACCAGGGTGTGATGACCTCAGTGAGAGGAGCATTGTTAGCACTCTGTAAGAAGCTATTTTTGAACCATGTTATTTAGAAGTCATTGCTGTTCTTTGTTGCAAAAGAAGTTTTGCAAGAAAATGGCCTTTGTTCCCCATGAGTTCATCTATAATGGTTGGTAGGGCATGTATTTTCAGTGGCATACCACCCCATGAGCAACCTGGTATTTTTTAGGGAGGGCTATGTGGCAGGAGAGAGCATTGTTGAGAGAAAGTTGGAAGAAGCTCTAACTTACAGCTGAGTCAGCAGAAGCCACTATTTCTTGTAGCAGATGGTTTGGTTTCCCTGCAGACTTTGGGGTGAAATCTTAAAAACTAAGGCCTTATCAAGATTTAGAAGAGATTCGTTATTGGCAGGCTATGTGGCTGTCTTTTTTTGTGTGTAGGTGTGTGTTTTCATGATTTTTGTAACTGCCCTTCTATAGGAGAAACCTACACCTACGACTGGCAGCTGATTACTCATCCTAAAGACTACAGTGGAGAGATGGAAGGGAAACATTCCCAGATCCTCAAACTATCCAAGGTGAATTTGCCTCCTTTCACTTGCAGGAAGTTGATTATTTTCTAAAATGAATAATATAGAATTTTCTGTCACATTTAAGTTAGGAACAGTCTTTCAGAAATGAATCCTCCAAAAGTCTGGCTGGCTGACATCCAGTATTTGTTAGTGTATGATTCTCAAATTTTCATTTATGGTAGGAAGACTGTACCAGTATGGCAGTGATAGCTGAAAATATACACTAAACAGCTTTTTAGTGTAACATAAGGATTTTAGCACTCGGGAGATGAGCTAGGTTATTTGTACGGTGGCTGAGTCCTTTTGGGATTTAGTGTAGTTATTAACAGCCTTAAAAACGTTTGTATTCTTTGACCCAGCTATCTCATTCATTCATTCATTCATTCATTCATTGTATAACTATTCATTGTATACTAGTTATGTGGCAGGCATTGGAATTTACCAATGAATTAACCATAGTCTTAATGTTTAAGGACAATAAAGTCTAGTAGGTAATACTGGCAGGAAGCAGCTTATTATAACAGGTGGTGCAGTAGGTTAGTACAAGGTGGGGGGGAATCATTGAAGCCCCTAGGGAGTCAAAGTAGATTACTTAGAGTTTGCCTGCTTGGGTCATAAAAGGCAAATGACTTAGTGGGTAAAGGATGGAGGGATAGTACCCTAAGCAGAGGAAGAAACATTTCCAGGCGTGGCACCTGGGCCAAAAATGAGAGCGAATATGTGGGGAAAAGGGAATTACATGTGGTTCAGCCTGACTAGACCCTAAGGTATAAGGAAAGCAGTGGCACAAGTAAGTTGGAGAGATGCAGGGGCCAAATTGAGCAGAGCCTCTTGTGCCAGATTAAGGATTTTGACTCTTATCCAGAGGGAATAGGAAGTCTTTTAAGGGTTTTAAGCAGCAGAAATGTTTAGATCTGGCTCGGCGCCTGTGGCTCAAGCTGCTAAGGCGCCAGCCACATACACCTAAGGTGGCGGGTTCAAATCCCCAGCCTGGGCCCGCCAAACAACAATGATGGCTGCAACCAAAAAATGGCCGGGCGTTGTAGCGGGCGCCTGCTGTCCCAGCTACTTGGGAGGTTAAGGCAGGAGACTCGCTTGAGCCCAGGAGTTAGAGGTTGCTGTGAGCTGTGATGCCATGGCACTCTACCCAGGGGAATAGCTTGAGGCTCCATCTAAAAAAAAAAAAAAAGAAATGTTTAGATCTTTAGTTTAGAAAAGTCACCCTGATTGCAGATTGCTGGGAGGCCAATGAGGAATCTGTTGAAAACTTTAGATGCAAAATGATAGTAGCTTGAGTAAAAAAACTAAATAAATAAAATAAAAATTAAAAACCACCTATTGAGTTATACCACATGCCAGACACGATGCTAATTGTTTTATACAATTATTTATTTTAACAATCCCAAGATGCAGGTATTACTGTCTCTTTTACTACTGACAAAACTAAAAATTGAAGAAACAAAGTGATTTGACCAAGGGTCATAAATCAAATACATGGTAGGTCTGAATTGGAGCTTTCTGGCTCTCAGGCCCATGCTTTCAATAATTGTGCTACAATGAATGGTTAAACAATAAGGTGAGGGCAGTGTAGATGGAGAAAAGTGAGCAGATTTGAGAAAAATACAGAGGTCAACCTGATAAAATTTGATGATCAGTGAACTGAGTGGGCACATTGGGGAAGAGAAGCTAGGATAATTCTAGCTTTTTGGCTTAGGTATGTGGGTGGAGGATGACTGGAAAGAGAAGCAAGTTTGGGCAGGTTTGTAGATGAGTAATTCCTTTTTGGACAGAGTAAGTTTGAAGAACCTGTGAGACATTTGCATTGAGTTGTGTCCAGTGAGTAGCTGGGGGCAGAGGGCTAGAGATCAGGAGACAAGTCTAGGCTAGGAGATAAATTTGCACATCAATCTCAAATAGATGATTATTGAAGCCACAGTAATAGATAAAATCAACCTGGGAGAGTGTGCAGAGGGAGGAAATAAGCAGGCTGGGATTGCAATCCCAGAGAACACTATCAATTAAGGATGGAAGGCAGAGGAAACGGAAGGAAAGGAAATGCAGAGAAAACCAAGGAAGGAGGGCATTACGAGGAGGAAGTGGTCAAAAATATTACTTGCCATCAATTGGTATTTACCCAAAGAAGATAATTCAAAAGAAAGAAAAAAATTCAGTTGCCTGGAAGATGTTCATTATAGCATTAATCATAATATGGTGAAAATTTGGAAATAACCCAGGTATCTATAGTATCAAATGCTTATGTGAATTATTACATATTTATTCATGTCCTATTCTGTAGTCATTAAAATAAATATTAAAAAAAAATTAAGGCTCGGTGCCTGTGGCTCAAGTGGCTAAGGCGCCAGTCACATACACCTAAGGTGGCGGGTTCGAATCCCCAGCCCGGCCCGCCAAACAACAATGATGGCTGCAAACAAAAAATGGCCAGGTATTGTGGCAGGCGCCTGTAGTCCCAGCTACTTGGGAGGCTGAGGCAGGAGACTCGCTTGAGCCCAGGAGTTGGAGATTGCTATGAGCTGTGATGCCATGGGACTCTACCCAGGGGGATAGCTTGAGGCTCCGTCTAAAAAAAAAAAAAAATTAAAAAGACTACACCTGAAGCCAATAGACGATCTAATGCATGCCCACATAGGAGAAAAACTCATTTTAATTCAAGTTGGGGGAGGGGTAAGGAGCGAGGAGGAGGGGGAGGGGTGTTCGCACTGAACGGGCATGGTGTGGGGCGTGCTTGGCACATCTTTTGAATGTGGGGCATAACCACATGAGGGACTCTACCTAACAAAATCAAATATTTTGACCTGGTTGTTTGTACTCTCACATTAACCTGAAATAATAATGGAAAAAAAAAGGCCATACCGTACTAAATGAATGGAAAAAAACACAATAAAAAGGTTGATACCTTGATTTTAGCTAGAGCCTGAATATCACTGAAATATGAGCTCCTTGAAAGTAGAGATTTTACCTTACTCATCTCTAAACCCCACCCCTCGGAAAGTGACTGGTATATGATTGGGTCTCAGTAAATATTTGTGGAACAAATGAACTGTCTAAAACTGTATTTTTGTATGTAGTCAAAGATTGGAAGAGAATAGAGAAATATGATGAGTTGATGTGTTAAGATAGTGAGATGGTGGGCGATTTTATTGTTTTGTTTTGTTTTCCATTATATTATGTTTATACAGTTAGTAAAAATCAGGAGGGAAAAATATTCAGATATTTGGGAGCAATTTAGTATCTTACAAAATGTTTTTCTTTGAAGAGTTGATTAACTTAATTTCATAACTTTGAAGTAGGGTGGTTGGGCCCTTAATGTTCTTCTGAAAAGAAAATGGGAGTACTGAGATATTGAAATCCCTTCTGTTGTTCTAGTGTCAGCTAGTAATAAGATTCACATTAAAACATGTGATTCTTTTTTTAGTTTAATTTATTGTTTTATCTCTTCAGCTAGTTTACTATTTCCATGTTAGAAAGAGAACAAGAAGGCAGCACCTGTGGCTCAGTGAGTAGGGTGCGGGCCCCATATACCAAGGATGGCGAGTTCAAACCCAACCCTGGCCAAACTGCAACCAAAAAAACAGCCGGCCATTGTGGCAGGCGGCTGTAGTCCCAGCTACTTGGGAGGCTGACACAAGAGAATCATCTAAGCCCAAGAGGTGGAGGTTGCTGTGAGCTGTGATGCCATGGCACTCTACTGAGGGTGACATAGTGTTTCTCTATTTAGACTCTGTTTCTAAAAAAATAAAATAAAAAAATAAAAAAGAGGGTGGTGCCTGTGGCTCAAAGGAGTAAGGCGCAGGCCCCATATGCCAAAGGTGGAAGGTTCAAACCTAGCCCTGGTCAAAAACTGCAAAAAAAAAAAAAAAGAAAGAAAGAAAGAAAGAAAGAAAACAAGAAAAGAAGGCTGGGTGCAGTGGCTCACACCTGTAATCCCAGCACTCTGGGAGGCTGAGATGGGCAGATTGTTTGAGCTCATAGATTCGAGATCAGCCTGAGCAAGAGCAAGACCCTGTCTCTAAAAATAGCCAGGTGTTGTGGAGGGCACCTATAGTCCCAGCTACTCAGGAGAGCGAGACCAGAGAATCACTTGAGCCCAGGAGTTTGAGATTGCTATGAGCTAAGATACTATGGCACTCTATCCAGGGCAACATAGTGAGACTCTGTCTCAAAAAACAAACAAAAAAACCCCCCAAAACAAGAAAAGAATGAAAGGGTGGCACCCATAGCTCAGTGGGGAGGGTGCCGCCACATACACCGAGGCTGGTGGGTACAGACCCAGGTCAGACCTGCTAAACAACAATGACAACTGCAACAAAAAATAGCCAGGGTTTGAGGTGGGTGCCTATAGTCCCAGCTACTTGGGAGGCTAAGGCAAGAGAATCGCTTAAGCCCAAGAGTTTGAGGTTGCTGTGAGCTGTGATGCTACAGCACTCCATGGAGAGTGACATAGTGAGACTCTGTCTCAAAAAAAAAAAGAAAAGAAAGAAAAGAGAATGAAAGATTCAGCACGTGGAAGTTCAGGTATGCATGTTACCTCAGTGTAATTGCTGCTCTTTGTAGTTGTCTAACAGATCCTCTCTCACTTCTGCAGCTGACTCCAGGACTGTATGAATTCAAAGTGATTGTAGAGGGTCAAAATGCCCATGGGGAAGGCTATGTGAACGTGACAGTCAAGCCAGGTATGTGCTTCCACTGCAGGACTCCTGAGGAGACAGATTTAACTTTGAGGTTTTCAGGTCCTGTTGTTGTAATACATTTATTGGGCAATTCCTAGTTCAATGTAGTAAAGGTCGTAGTAGCAAAATATAGACTTTGCTCTAGTTGGAACATTGAGTTAGGCATGTGGCGCACAGTGTAGTACGGCAGGGCCCGAGCAATAGCTTGTCTAGCAGAGAATGATTTCTCCAAGGGGCCACGCTGAGAGGACCATGTGTTGTAATTAACAGACACCAGGAAGCCAGGAGCCTAGGAGAAGCACTCAGAAGGAGAACCAGCCAAGTGACCAGCTCTTTCTGCTCTCTTTCCAGAGATGGGGCCCTTTGTACAGAGTTCCTCAGTTTTACACTACTAGTCTCTTTTACCTTGGAAGCAAAATCCTGTCATTCTTACAAAATGAGCCACTGTTGGTAGATCATAGTGCAGTATCAAGGCATCTCATTTTGCATTTTCAGAGATAAGTTTAAGAGTGGCACATACACTGGTACAAATTCTTTCCTTTTTTTAAAAGACAGAGTCTCAATGGAGTGCAGGCATTATCATAGCCCACTGTAACCTTGAACTCCTGGGCAAAGTGATCCTCCTGCCTCAGCCTCCTGCCCTGTTAATTAAAAAAAATTGGATATAGAGGGTCTTGATGTGTTGTGCAGGCTGATCTTGAACCCCTGGTCTCAAACAATCCTCCTCCCTTAGCCTCCCAAACTGCTGGATTACAGATGTGAGCTGCCATGCCCAGCTTGGCACAAATTCTTTTTTTTTTTTTTTGAGACACGGTCTCACTATGTCACCCTCGGTAGAATCCCATGGTGTCCCAGCTCACAGCAACCTCAAACTCTTGAGCTTAAGCAATTCTCTTGTGTCAGCCTCCCAAGTAGCTGGGACTATGGGCACCCAGTCACAACATCTGGCTATTTTTTGTTGTTGCAATTGTTTAGCTGGCCCAGTTCAATCCCTCCATCCTCGGTGTTTGTGGTTGGCGCCGTAACCACTGTGCTATGGGCGCCGAGCCCTTTTTCTTTTTTTTTAAGACAGAGTCTCAAGCTGTCACCCTGGGTAGAATGCAGCTCACAGCAACTGCAAACTCTTGGGCTTAAGCAGTTTTCTTTCCTTAGCCTCTCAAGTAGCTGGGACTACAGGTGCCAGCCACAGTGCCTGGCTTTTTTTTGTTGTTGTTGCAGTTGTCATTGTTGTTTTTTAGCTAGCCTGGGCTGGGTTCGAATCTGCCAGCCTTGGTATATGTGGCCGACACCTACCCACTGAGCTGCAGGTACCACCCTTTGCACAAATTCTTTTTTTTTGAGACAGAGCCTCAAGCTGTCCCCCATGGCATTACAGCTCACAGCAACCTCCAACTCCTGGGCTCAAGCGAGTCTCTTGCCTCCGCCTCCCAAGTAGCTGGGACCACAGGCGCCCGCCACAGCGCCCGTCTGTTTTTTGGTTGCAGCCGTCATTGTTGTTTGGCGGGTCCGGGCTGGGGATTCGAACCTGCCACCTTAGGTGTACGTGGCTGGTGCCTTAGCCGGTTGAGCTATAGGTGCCGAACCTGCACAAATTCTTAATACTGTTTTCTATCTTTATTAGTAATAGGTTTTCTTTTTGTTCCTTGAACTTTGTTATAAAGATAATCCTTTCACCTTCTTACAAATGTGATCAGCATCAAAATTATTTGATCATCTCTGAAAGAAAAGGCCACTGGGTTTACACCGTATTGTCATTAGGGTAAACCAGAGTGGTTTGAGCCCTTCCTGTTACTCAGCCATAGTCACATCACACACAGTGATCCCATCTTTTCAGCTTGGTCTGTGCCACGGAAAGGTTGTTTACCAAGACCTTTATTGCATAAAGCTTGTTTGTTGTCCGTCTCTAGTTGGGCTTGCCTGAAAGCAGTCACTTGCTTCTGTAGTACTTTTCACCAGCGAGGTAGTACACAAGCTCAGGACACACAGTCTTAGGAATGGCCGGGTTTAGAAGCTTGTTCACTTCCAGACGTCTTATGCTAGAAATGATAGCCTTGTGACTTTCCCATGTGGTGATGCTTCAGCCATCAGTTATGTAGTAGAAACTGATTTATATTCCTCCTATAATTTATAAAGCCCCTCTTCCAATTTCTTCTGGGTCACTTTCTTGGCAGAACCTCGTAAGAATCAACCTCCCGTTGCTATTGTGTCGCCTCAGTTCCAAGAGATTTCTCTGCCAACTACTTCTACGGTCATTGATGGCAGCCGTGAGTACTTGCCTAAGCATGCTGTTTTAGAAGAACATTCACTGTGAACTGTGGTAGAAAATGCTAATGGAGGATTTGGGGCCAGCCATGCCTGCATTCTATCTAGGCCAGTCATCTTGTCCATGTTATGGGGGGGGCCAACCATCTGAGACAGCGATTAAGAAGTAATAAACCAGACAGGCCCTACCTAAAATCCCCATGTAGCTTGTCTGAAGTAATAGTTCTGTTCTGAGACGGTGAGAAAGTGGGATTATGCATGTGTTTAGCATTATTTTACTTGAAACTCACTGGTTTTCAAATTTGCTTAGATGTAGTTGCCTTTTTCAGTTATGGAAACAAAGTACCTTCCTGTCATAGGAAGGTAAGTAAGTGTGAGGAGCTTTTCCCAGCCGTCACTGGCTGAGAAGATTTGTCCCAGCCTCCTCCTTGAGAGACCCCGGGCATGCGCTCCACTCCCTTGCATGGGATCTGTACCTAATGAGTAATATGAGAGAAAGGAGTTCTGGGTTTCTGGCCTTGATCCTGCTGTGTGTTTCCAGAAGGTTTCAGGCCTGACCTCTTAGTATTTGCTTAGTTTCTTTTGAGACTCATTAAGGCCCCATTACCCTGACTGTCTTGGTACCAAAAGCGGATTTTGGCAGAGGCAGTTGCTGCTTTAGCAGAGGACTTGAGAGCAAAGTTAAGCATTTGATGTTGATGACTCTGGCAGAAAGCGGAGGCTCAGAGTAGCAGGCCATGAGGGAAGAGAGAGAACAGGAAGAGGCACTTGTGATGGAGAATGGTAGAAAGAGCTCACACAGTACTGTTTTATGGGTGGTTTGGAATATGTAGAGGAATGCAGTGAGAAGAGCCGTGCTATCCCTGTCTCCCACTGTCCAGGTCCCCAGATAACCAATGATGTTACTATTTTGTGTGCCCTTCTGGAGATACTCTATACCTGTAAGGAGATACACGGTCTTTATCCCCCTTATTTACACAGTGAAAACATACACACTGTTATGTAAAATGCTTTTTTCCTGTTATGTTAGGAATTTTTCTGAATCAACATATAAACTGCTTATTCATTCTTTTTTTTTTTGGAGACAGAGCCTCAAGCTGTCACCCTAGGTAGAGTGCGGCGTGGCATTACAGCTCACAGCAACCTCCAACTCCTGGGCTCTAGCGAGTCTCCTGCCTCCACCTCCCAAGTAGCTGGGACCACAGGCGCCCGCCACAACGCCCGGCTATTTTTTGGTTGCAGCCATCATTGTTGTTTGGTGGGCCGGGCTGGGGATTCGAACCCGCCACCCCAGGTGTACGTGGCTGGCGCCTTAGCCGGTTGAGCCATAGGCGCCGAGCCATTCATTCTTTTTTTAACGATTATATAGCATTTTGTTATATGAATGTATGATTTTTAATCATATGAATTCTTTCTTATTTTCAATCAGTCTCTATTGATGACCTTTTAGGTTACTTCTTTCTTTTGCTATTGCAAATAACGTTGCCATGAGTAATCTTGTAAAAATGATGTTTAACACACGTGCAAATATATCTGTACGGTAAATTCCTGAAAGAATTGCAGGAGCTGAGATAAATCTTGCCGAATTACTCTAATTATAGAGCCTGTATCCATTTATGCTTCTACCATGACTAATGAGAGAGGACCTCTTTCCTCTTCACCTTTACCCATATAATGTGTTATGAAACTTCGGTCTTTACTGATCTGATAGGTTAAAAAAATACCATCTAACGGGGAGGGGAGGGGAGGGGAGGGGGCTTGATTAGTTCCCACCTGGCAGGTACAGTGTAGGGGATATGGCACACTTCCTGAGTGAAGGACTCAGCTGCAACTCAGACTTTGGACTTTACCTTACAAATGAAAATAATGTAACCTCATTTGTGTGCACCCTCATATTAACCCAGAGTTTAAAAAATGGTATGCCAAGTTTAATTTTAATCTACATGTCTCTTAGGCAAGGCTGAGTATTTTTTCATGTGTTTACCTTTTTTCGTACAGTAGCATTCTAACCAAAGGTTTTCTGGTTGGAGTCCTTGGAAAACCATGCAGTGGAATGTTCATAGAGAGGCAGAATGGCCCAATATTCCTAGAGAAGAAACACTCCAGAGAGATAGTCTGTAATTTCCTGATGTTTTCCCAGCTCCAAAGCCCCGGGTGGTTGCCCTGGTTTGTGTAAAGTGGATAAGTGCTGAGACCCCACGTTTATCACATTGTAACTGCTGTTCCTTTATGGTCAAGAAAGCACTGATGATGATAAAATCGTCCAGTACCACTGGGAGGAACTGAAGGGGCCTCTGAGAGAAGAGAAGATTTCTGAAGACACAGCCATATTAAAACTAAGTAAGCTCGTCCCGGGAAACTACACTTTCAGGTAAATTAGGATTCACCTTCTTTAGGCCATTTTTTCCCTCTCTCATGGGCCTTACATGCTTACAGCAGTAACTCAGCAAATGCCAAATCACTGTGGGCTGGTGGATAACATGGTCTTTGATTTTCTCTGGTGGTGGTTTTCACAGCAATGGTAACTTTTTAGGGCTAATGTGCTTGCATAGTAGATCAGAATTTGCCACAGTTAATCCTTCTCAAAGCCTTATCTGGCAGAGCTCTAAAAATATTTTAGGATTTCTGTCATTAAGTGAAAAGGCCCATCTTCCTTTGCCTTTTCTCAGGGAAAATCTGTAAGGAACTTATTCCCATTTTGTCTCTTCCCTTTGGAAAATGCTTTCTCAACTTACGATACCTCCAAATCTTTACCATTGACTAGTGGTGTGTTTGAATATGATTTGTAGGATCTTTATGGGGGTTTTTTGAGGAAAAAATATCTTTGGGAACTAGTGTTGGCATTCTAGATGTGATTGATAAGGCTCTGAAGCTGACTGAGAGCAATCCTCATGTTTGCACAGTTGCTTGTATGTCACGAAGCACTTGCCATGAGTGTCATGGAAACATCGTATGTAGATGGTTCTGTCCTCATGTTACACTGAGGACAGTGAGGCTTCTCTGAGGTCTCACAGCTGGAACTGAAATGCGGATTTTCTAATCCTCACATCAGGGCTCATTCGACTTTACTCCTTCACTTGATCCATATACATTTTGTTTCTGGGTCCTTGAATGCCCTTCTCGGTCTGTTGAATTCTGCCCATCCTAAGGACCTGCTCCATTTCCAGGAGTCTCTCAGAGATCCCTCCAGAGAGGAGAGAACATGACTCTGCTCTTGCCCTGTTTTGCTCATTGCCTCTCTGTGGCACCTACCATCGTGTGACAACTTATTTGTGTATGTTTGTCTTCCCATGGATCTGAGATCAATCATGTTTTAGATGATGCTGAGGACACTAAAATGAGTGTCCTAGCACAGCACCTACCATATAAATCAGTATGCAAGTTCTGATGTACAGCACTCCATTGGTTCAAGAATGAAAGAGAGGTAGCTGCCAATACAAGATTGGAGTCTTCTCACTGGTTTAAAATGGAAATTTGAGTTGTTTTTTTATCTTAGATTTCTAATATAGGAATTTTTCCATTTATAGAATTTAGCCTGGGCCAGGTTGATCCTTTTTAATAATAGTGACAGTAATAGCTAATATGTCTTAAAAATTTACTGTGCTAAGTACTATTGTGAGCCTTTTGCTTGCAGTATCTCATCTAATTCTTACAATACATATTACAGTTATTCTCATTTTACAGATTAGGAAATTTTGGCACAAAGAGATTAAGTAACTTGCCCAGGGTCACACAACCAGGCTAGTTCCAGAGTCTGAGCTTTTAACTGCAATGTTGGCCTACAGTTCTTAGGTAAATAGGGTAATAAGAGTGATTCTTTACTCCTGGGCCTTAATTTTTTAAGTCAGTGAAATGATGGGATTGGATTTGATTTAGTATTAAGGTCTAATCTAGCAGGGTTCATGCACCTTTTCCTCTCTCCTGCCTTTCATGGCAGTATTTGCCTCCCCCGGCCCTGTCCCTAACTGCTGTTTGCTTCCAGGATCCCGACAGGCCAGCCAGGGCTGTTTGAGATGAAAGTCAAAGTAATGGGCAGCTGCCACTTTGCCATTTGTGTATAACTTGCTTTTGTTCTGACGTAGGAGACACGTGAGATATATTTGAAAAAATACCACCCAAAACCTATAAAAAACAGCAGGGAAACTAGGAAAAGAGACAAAACATCTGTGAGTTTTTCTTTTTCAGATATTTGCTGATTTTTTCACTTATGCGTATCTAAAGTTTTTGTGCCTTTTTTCTGAAGGTTACAATACCAGAAGTCTCTTTCATATCATAGGTAAAAGGTGAGATTGTGAGATAAAACCCCACAGATGTCTGGCTCTGACAGTGGCTGGTGTGAGATTTAAACAGCCTGCACGTCTTTTCTGTGCTTTCCCTCCTCCTGTCAGCAAAGTGGAAGGATCCCAAAGCTCCTAGCTTGCTTATGCTCACATTGCGAGGTGGCATGAGAAGCTTTAGGCTGTTCAGCTGGAAGGCATCATTTAGGTAAAAGCTTGCTCTTATAAATGAACATTTTTTCTCTTGCAAATCCTATGTCTTACTGGCACAAACTGTGGGCCTGTTGCGTAGGAGACTTCATTTTCATCTCAAGTTCCTGCCTTCCTGGAGCCAGCCCTCCTGGTTCGTCCCAGAGGCTGTCTGCCCAGGATGTCCATTCTTATGATATGTGTACAGCTGAAACAGGATGATGTGAGGACAGCCTGCCACCAACAGAGCTTGCTCTATTTAGTGTAGTGTCTTCAAACTCCACAAGAATAGGTACCAGGAAGTACTTAAGACTTGTCTTCTAAGCCTTGGGATCAGAGCACTGGTCTTGCATCGTGGCTCATTGGGTAGTCCTGAGTGTGTTACTTAGCCTCTCTAAGCCTCCTGTGAAGTGGAATTGATGATTTCTTGCTCCCTGTGGTTGTTATGAGGGCCCTCCAGACAATGCTGTAAATTGTAAATTATAAAGCTTATAATGCGAATAAAGGTCTCAGCACACGGATGCACACAGGCAGCAGAGCAAAAGGGTGCTGGAGACCAAGGCCTGGACTCAGAACCTGACGCCAGTACTTTCAAGCTGTATGACCTTGGGCAAGTTATTTTACCCCTCTTTGTCTTGTTCTCCTTAATATGTAAGGTGCTAAGTGAAGATACACTATATAAAGCTGTTGTGAAGATTTAATGAGACGTAAAGCGCTCAGGACCTGGCGTGTGAACCTTCAGTTAATATTAGCTTTAATAGCACTTTTCTGCCTTCCCAATAAGAATGTGTAAGAATGGGTAACCTTGCTCTCTTTGTATTTATTAGCCTGGATTTTCAGTTCTTTGGCATTTATTCTTCTTTCCTTAAACCCATCACTGACTGCATCCCTCTCTCTGCCCTGATAGCTTGACTGTGGTAGATTCCGATGGAGCTACCAACTCTACTACTGCAAGCTTAACTGTGAACAAAGCTGTGGATTACCCCCCTGTCGCCAACGCAGGCCCCAATCAAGTGATCACCCTGCCCCAAAACTCCATCACCCTCTATGGAAACCAGAGCACTGATGATCACGGCATCACCAGCTATGAGTGGTCACTCAGCCCAAGCAGCAAAGGGAAGGTGGTGGAGATGCAGGTAGGAGGTTCCTTCCTTTCTTGCCCAGGGGAAGCAGAGCTGCCGGATGGGGTCACCAGCTCTACTCCATTTTAATTATCAAAGTCACATTTTTACATAGAATATTTAGATTAAAAAAAATCCAGAAAGTTTTAGGGGCCTTTGATTAACATGTTAGCAAAAATGTCTTATCCTGGCTCGGCGCCTGTGGCTCAAGCGGCTAAGGCGCCAGCCACATACACCGAAGGTGGCGGGTTTGAATCCCCAGCCCAGGCCCGCCAAACAGTAGTGATTGCTGCAACCAAAAAAAAAAAAAAAAAAAATGGCCAGGCATTGTGGCGGGCACCTGTAGTCCCAGCTACTTGGGAGGCTGAGGCAAGAGACTCACTTGAGCCCAGGAGTTGGAGGTTGCTATGAGTGTGATGCCATGGCACTCTATCCAGGGGGACAGCTTGAGGCTCTGTCTCAAAAAAAATAAATAAATAAATAAAAATTTAAAAAAAATGTCTTATCCTTATAGTGTTTAGTATTAAAGGAAAAGGTAGATAAGAGAAATGTTAGTTGTTCTGGATGATTCCAGAGAGTCAAACTATTTAGAAGCTGTAGGAGTTTCAATCTTAGCTCTGTTGCAGGTTGGAGTAGATTGTTGGACTAGTTGGTGTATCTTCTCTCTGGAGAGATTTGAGAAGGGACTGTAGATCTATCACCAAGCAAGTAGCATAACTAAAGAAAGCAGGATGGGAGCCATGCTAAACCAGAGAGCTTAAATCCTGATCAGAGGGGTGATGTGAAGTGAAGGTCCAGCTTGTTATGCTACATGGAAGTATGGTCCCAATATTGCTTGATAATCCAGATTTTATTTATTTATTTATTTTTGAGACAGAATCTCCCTTTGTTGCTGTTGGTAGCGTGCTGTGGCATCAAAGCTCACAGCAACCTCAAACTCTTGGGGTCAAGTGATCCTCTTGCCTCAACCTCCCTTGTAGGTGGCACTAAAGGCGCCTGCCACAAGCCCTGGCTGTGAAAATTTCCAACTTTTAAGACACTACAGGCCAAGCAAAATGTCTGCAAACTGGATTCAGTCCACAGGCTGCCAGTTTTGCCCACTGTTCTACAGGAAGTTCCTGCATTAGAAGTTTGCCCTAAATTATTTATAATGTTCCTTCTGATACTCAAGATTCTACATTTCTAGATTTCAGGCATGACTTGAAGTTTGCCCTAAATTATTTATAATGTTCCTTCTGATATTCAAAATTCTACATTTTTAGATTTCAGGCATGACTTAAAGCCCATGTTTTACCTGGCTTTAATTTAAGCATTGTCTTAGGTTTTTCTCTTGTTGCAGAATACGTACAAACCTGTAAGGGGACAGCATGGTGTTATAGAGCATCTTGAATTACTTCCATGTTTCACTGAGACAACTTGGGTGGGATCGCTGTGTACCCTCAGTAGGAATAGTGTTTTAAAAACTGGGTCATTTTATTATATGTTCATGGTGTCCTTTCTGGTTTCAGTCATAAAGACTGACCTTGGTAATCTCTGCACATTTTCCCATATTCCCTTCTCCTCTGAGAACTCTGGCTTTATTTTTATTTTAATCCTAACTGCTGCTGTGTCAGGAAGCATTGTTCCTTCGGAGGGAGAAACTTACAGCAGTGTGTCTCATGATGTCTGATTCAACATTCACTAATTCTGCTGAACTGGGAGATGATAGTCCAGTATTCAGAAAACTGGTTAAATTGTTTCTACCAGAGTTGAAATTATTGTGTGATGTTGTGGTTCTAGGAGTCCACTCTTCCCCTTCTGTGTTTATGTACGTAGGGCGTTAGAACACCAATCCTGCAGCTCTCTGCAATGCAAGAAGGAGACTACACTTACGAACTCACAGTGACTGACACAATAGGACAGCAGGCCACCGCTCAAGTGACTGTCATTGTGCAGCCTGGTAAGCTCCAGCCCTGTGGTTCAGGCTCTTTTATTGGCCTTGGGTTCTGAGTTTATGAATATAGAACCAGTCCATAGAGACTTGGGTGACTTCTGTTTTCCCCTCCACTGTGCTTTCTTAATAGCTAATGTGTATTTCCCAGCCTTAGTGGGTGCTTTCCCTTGGCTAGTTATTGTGCCTTTGAGGGGACCTAGGAGTATCCAACCTGTGGCCCTCTGACCACGTGCTAATTTTGAGGACTTGTTTTGCTTATCTGTGTTTTTTGTTTGTTTTTGAGATAGAGTCTCAACCTGTATGCCTTGGGTACCATGGCATCATAGCTCACAGCAACCTTCAACCCTTAGGCTCAAGCAACCCTCTTGCCTCAGTTTTTCTATTTTTAGTAGAGACTGGGTCTTACTCTTGTTCTTACTCAGAGCCTTGAAATCATGAGCTCAGGCAATCTGCCCGCCTTGGCCTCCCAGAGTGCTAGGATTATAGGTATGAGCCACTGCACCCAGTCTTTACTGTGGTTTTGATATCACAAAAAGTATACATGGACTTCTTTTTGCTGCTAAGCTTTTGTTAGTGTTTGTGCATGTAGTGTGTGGCCCAAGATAACTCCTCTTCTTCCAAAATGTGGCAGAGAAAAATAAAAGGTTGTACACACCTGATGCCATTCCAAACCCTACCATGTCCTTTAATGACTTGCTTAAAACTCCCCTCCTCAGGAAAGCCCTGTCTTATCAAACTCTTTGATTTGAACTATTACAGCGTTAGATTTCAGATGTAGTGTGGCATTATAACTTCGTTACATTCTGCTGTGTTTCCTTCAGAATTGTTTCAGTCTTACTTATATTCTTCATTGAGAGCCCCCAGATGGTAACCAGCTCTCCTATAGTATCTGACAGTTTTGTGGACTGAAAGGCAGAGTGCTGGTGGCTGCCAGATCACATGTCTCAATTGGTTCCTCTCCTTTTCCCACCTGGACTGGCTTTTTCTGACTTCCAAATCTCTGTCTTTTAGAAAACAACAAGCCTCCTCAAGCAGATGCAGGCCCAGATAAAGAACTAATCCTTCCTGTGGACAGCACAACCTTGGACGGCAGCAAAAGCTCAGATGATCAGAAAATTATCTCATATCTCTGGGAAAAAACACAGTGAGTCTTGACACCAAATCCTTATTTATGCAAAGCCCCTGGAAGAACAAAGTTTTATTCACTTAATTTTATCTTATTTATTTATTTATTATTTTTTAGACAGAGCCTCACTTTGTCACCTCAGTAAGAGTGCTGTGGTATCATAGCTCTCAGCAACCTCAAACTCTTGGGTGCACGAGATCCTCTTGCCTCAGCCTCCCAAGCAGCTGGGACTAAAGGCTCCCACCACAATGCTCAGCTAGTGTTTCTATTTTTAGTAGAGATGGGATCTCTCTCTTGCTCAGGCTGTTCCCAAACTCCTGAGCCCAAGCAATCCTTTTACCTCAGCCTATCCAAGGACTAGGATTACAGGCATGAACCACTGTACCAAGCCTGTTTTATTTGCTTTTAAAAGTTGGCTTGTCAGGCAGTGCCTGTGGTTCAGTGGGTTCAGCACCAGCCCCATATACCGAGGGTGGCAGGTTCAAACCCAACCCCAGCCAAACTGCAACAAAAAATAGCCGGGCATTGTAGCAGGTGCCTGTAGTCCCAGCTACTTGGGAGGCTGAGGCCAGAGAATCGCCTAAGCTCAAGAGCTGGAGGTTGCTGTGAGCTGTGATGCCACAGCATTCTACTGAGGGTGATAAAGTGAGACTCTGTAAAAAAAAAAAAAAGTTGGCTTGTCTTAGTGACTTATATGTGGGAGTGACTGAGGAAGATATATATATATATATATATATATATATATATGTATGTATGTATGTATTTTGAGACAAAGTGTTACTTGGTCACCCTTGGTAGAATGCCATGGTGTCTTAGCTCATAGCAACCTTAAACTCTTGGGTTCAAGTGATCCTCTCACCTCAGCCTCCTGAGTAGAAGGGACTATAGGGTGGCACCTGTGGCTCAAAGGAGTAAGGTGCTGGCCCCATATGCTGGAGGTGGCAGGTTCAAACCCAGCCCTGGCCAAAAAAAAAAAAAAAAAAAAAAAGAAGGGACTATAGGCCCCCACCACAATGCCTGGCTATTTTTTAGAGACAAGGTCTCACTCTGGCTCAGGCTGGTCTCGAACATGTGAGCTCAAGCAATCCACCCACTTTGGCCTCCCAAGTGCTGGGATTACAGGCGTGAGCCACCATGCCCAGTCTAATTCTATGAAAATAATATAAGTAATTTATGTAAGACAAAAAGAATGCTTGCAAGCTGGGCCCAGTGGCTCACTCCTATAATCCTAGCACTCTGTGAGGCCAAGGTGAGTGGACTGGTTATTGCTTGAGCTCAGGAGTTTGAGATCAGCCTGAACAGGAGTGAGACCCTATCTCTACTAAAAGTAGAAAAACTAGCTGGGTGTAGTGGCACACACCTATAGTCCCAGCTACTCAGGAGGCTGAGGCAAGAGGATAGCTGGAGACCAAGAGTTTGAGGTTGCTGTGAGCTATGATGCCATGGGACTCTCGACCCAGAGTGACAGAGTGAAAATCTATCTTAAAAAACAAAAAATAATAATAATGATGGTTGCCATCAGTTAAGTCATCAGGTAGAACTGTGTGATCCTGATGCTTTGCAGGTACCATCCAGCTGCTGAAATGCATAGTTTAATTATACTTGAGAGGCAGGAGGGAAGGGGTAACGAAGCAGAAAAATACTGTTGCTCAAAATTAACAGGGCGAGGCTGGCAGTAGGGGGATAAGGAATTGAAAATACATCTATAAAATGAAGACATTGCTCTGTTATCGTTTCCTTGAAGATACCATTTACCAGTTCAGTTAGACAGAGGCCAAAGGCAGTAACAAAAATAATACTAATTAAACTGAAATTACCTGACTGAACCATTATTGGTTCTCACAGTTTGTTTCAGCTCCTTTAAACCATAACAAATGGGACTTACATTACATGCAGGATCCCATAGGAAGCAAGAGAATTACAAGGAAGAGTTAAAAGCATTCTCAATTTCCAAAGGTAGCAACAGTAAGACAGGCTGGGTTTTTAAAAAATTTTTTAAAAATTTTCCACTGAGGCATTAGAGATGGATGGAAAGGGGCTTTGATTTGACTATAGAAACTCCTTGACTTAGGATTGCTGAGTTAGATTCTAGAAATTATTTCCCTTGGCTCTTGTTTCTGTCTTTTGAAGAACATAATCTTCCTCAGGCCAGAGTGTCTTAATTATGATTGTGTATTGAAGATATGGCTGATGAACCTTCCAGCTGCGTGTTATTAGTGTCTACTGCAGAGACAATGCTTGGCATAGCTTCCTGGACAGTCTGTTTCAGGAAGAGCTGCTAGAGTCAGATGTTATCAGTGTGAAAAGTAAAACAAAGCAAATTCTGGATGTCTGCAGATTTCTCTGGCTGTCCTGTAGTTTTAAGGAAAGCTCAGAGGCATTTTGATCCTTGAGCAGAAGGGCTCTCTGGTTGTTACAGCCTTGTGCCTGGGTGTCGGTGCAGGGCTCACTGCGCTGCTTCACTCTGCTCTCTGAGGCCACTGACAGAGGAAGGAGGTGAGGGCTCCTCGGTCCTCTGTGGCACTTGTCCAGGAGCTGGAGGGAGCTTTGCTTATAGAGCCAAGAGGATGATTTTGTGGCCCATTTCCTTCCCTTGACTTTTCATCAAGAGGGATTTGGGCGTGTGATTAAGAATGCATTTTGCTTCTTTGCTGGCAAGGGTTGAGCCAACTCTTGGGCCAGAAATGCTTTTTAGAAACATCACTCTTAAATCATTCTTTTGATTAGAGACCTGCTTAGAGAACTTTCTTCCTTTTACAAACTAGAACAGTAAAGAGTTCAAGTGTTCTAGAAGCTCATATAAAGGATAAGGATAGATGTGTTTGAAAGCTGGTGAATGGAATTTTCTGACCAGCAGGTAGCCTGTATTTGGGGGCCAAATAATACTTTGTCCAAAAGGAATATTTTTAAACATTTCCTGTCATGGTCTGGGAAATAATAGTTCACGTCTCAGCGAAGGCGATAATTGTCTCCTCCCGCTGAGTCAAAGATGGGAGAGCTGCAGACAGGTGCAGCTCCACCTCTGGTTTCTCTCTGTCTAGGGGACCTGCGGGGGTGCAGCTTGAGAATGCAAACAGCAGTGTTGCCACTGTGACTGGGCTTCAAGTGGGAATCTATGTGTTCACCTTGACTGTCAAAGATGAGAGGAACCTGCAAAGCCAGAGCTCCGTGAATGTCATTGTCAAAGAAGGTACCTCTCTGCCTGGGGTTGGTGCAGCAGTCTCTCCCTGTCTGGGTCAGATAGCTGAGGATTTGTCAGGTCTCATTTGACTGCAGAAATTGATTCCAGACAACAAGAGTTAGAGAAGAATGTTGGGGGTGAGGGCAGCTGTTAATTTTCTTTTAATTGAGATTGACTGTAGGTGAATTTTCATTTCCCTCCTTCCTTCCCCTTTTCTTCCTGTCCTTACCTCCCCTCCCCCTACTCCTCATTTCTCCCTCTCTCTTTCCCTCCTTCTCTTTCTTACTTTTTTTCATAATTAAATAGGGAAAGAATTAAGATTCTTTTTCTTTCCATTTTAAATTTGCCCCTGTGCTGCCAAGACCTGGAGTTTGTGACTCTCCTGCTGGCTACAGTGACACCTGCTGTCAGACCTTAGAATGACTGCTGCACTGCAGCTGCCTGTGCTTGTCCGTTGAGCCTGCAAGCTGAGGCCAATTTGGAGAGAAGAGTTGACAGGTCTTGCTCTGGTCTGTAGCCAGGGTGACCGCTGAGGGCCTTGGGAGAAGGCCCTAAGCTGATAGAGGGGAAAACCAGATATGTAGGCGACTTTAAACACAGCTTCAAGTGGGGCCCAGAATAAGAGTGGTCTATCTCCCTTTTCTCTTTAAAATACCAATGAAAAAATTTTAAAAAACATTCTGAGGGTAACATTTTAAGATGTTTCAAATGAGAATTTGAGATCTCAGCTAGATAAAACCTGAACTCCAAGGCTTTCAGCCACTTTGGGCCTTTGTTTCCATATACTTCCCAAATACAAGGATGGAGTTCTTCTGTGAAAGTTGCTGTGAGAAAAACATACTGGTCCCTTTACTGTGTGGTGTCAGGGAACACGTCTCTGGATAGGTGGGGCCTCCGGACTGCAGCACTGGCAGCTTTAAATCTGTATTGCACAGGCTCCTATAATAGTTCTCCATTGAAGATGCTTTTGATGTGTGATTTCCCTATAAGCTTCACGAAGAAGCATTTCTTTTTTTGCAGAATGGTGCATTATTTCAATGATTTCTCTTTTGTTAGAAATGAACAAACCACCTATAGCCAGGATAACTGGGACTGTGGTGATTACCTTGCCCACAAACACAGCAGAGCTGGACGGTTCCAAGTCCTCAGATGATAAGGGAATAGTCAGCTACCTCTGGACTCGGGATGAGGGGAGCCCAGCTGCAGGCGTAAGTGCACCAGGAGTGGGGAAGCTACATGAGGTCTAATTGGCAAGTTGGGGGGAGGCGGAGGAGCTGAGCATTCAGTGTCTGTTTTAACCAAGTGTTAGCTGAATGACTCCATGTATTATACCTGGATTGTTTTCTGAAATCCAAGGAGATTAAGTGACTTACTCATGGGCATCCTATAAGCTAGTGTGGCTCAGGATGGGTTTCTCTCCCTGTCCTAACAGCTATGGGCTGTAGTGCTGCAGCAGAGGAGGCACTATCCAGCCCAGAGTGGCTTAGGTATAGCAAAAGCAGTGACGGACTCCAAGAAAGGGATGGTGTCTTTTTATGTGACATAACCCTATTGTTCAATCCTACAGGAGGTATTGAATCACTCTGACCATCACCCTATCCTCTTCCTTTCCAACCTGGTTGAGGGAACCTACACATTTCATCTGAAAGTGACTGATGCAAAGGGTGAGAGTGACACAGACCGGACGACTGTGGAGGTGAAACCTGGTGAGTGCATCTAAGAGACCTGAGTGAAATTGCTGGGTCAGCTAATCAGGGAGTCATTCTTGAGACCTCTTTCCCCTAGCATGAACAGAGCTAAATGGTATGTCCAGCTTTTTAAAAAAAATCTAGAAGCTCAGTGCCTGTAGCTCAGTGAGTAAGGTGCCAGCCACATACACTGAGGCTGGTGAGTTCAAACCCGGCCTGGGCCTGCTAAAGAAAAATGACAACTGCAACCAAAAAATAGCCGGGCGTTGTGGCGGGCACCCTGTAGTCCGGGCTGCTCAGGAGGCTGAAGCAAGAGAATCACTTAAGCCCAAGGATTTGAGGTTGCTGTGAGCTGTGATGCCATGGCACTTTACTGAGGGCAACATAGTAAGACTGTCTCAAAAAAAAAGAAAAAAATCGAGAAACCTCAAGCTGAAATATCCTTAAGGAACTGTTTCAATAGTACTCCTCTACCCATGCAGGAATAAGACCTCTTCTGCCCATGCAGATGGAGAAAGCCACTCAGAGAGGGCAGGGCTTGCTCAGTGTCACACAGCAGTAGTATCAGAGCCAGGCCTTCATGCCCCCAGTCCAGCACTCTCCTTTACACGTGACTGATGAGAGGGCTCAGGGTGCTTTGGGAATCTGAGCACAGGAATAGCTTGAGTCATGATGTCTCATCAGCACCCAGATGCAGAAAACAATTTATTTTTATAAGTTGAGCCTCAGGCTTTATCTGACAACCCAGGGAAGGTAAAGTAACTACTGTCCTTTACATTTTCAGATTTGCAGAAATAAAATTTCCTTCTTAATTAGAACCATGTTTTTGTTTTGCTTTGAGACTACTTTGGTGATAGGAAGGAACTGAGTGTGGAGGTGGGGTTGAGTTTATAAATTCTTAACCTTCTAATGAGAAGGTATTAACTTTAAATCTCCTCTGTTATCTAGCCCAAGCTCATGTGTAGACACCTTCGATGGGGTCTCGGGAGGTCCTCTGGTCCTTGTCCTGCCTCTGGGAATGATAAGAGCTGAGACGCTGGGACGTCTTTTCCGTGTTTAAAGTCAGATCATAGATAGTCTCCTAATTATGTATTATACATCAGAGCAGGCAAATGGTGCATTCAAGTATGTAAATAAGGCATTCTGAACAATCAGTTTGAAATTCCAAATATAGCGGAGTCCTAGGGCACATTTGAAAGTAAAGCACGATGGTCCCAGTTTTAGAGTCATACAGAGACAGTGCAGCTGTGACGCAGCTCTGAGGAAGCCTTGTTTCTCGGCTGCCTGGATTTTCTTGGTGTTTACTGTATTTAAACCTGTAGGGACCGATGCATTCCCATTATTAAGAAGATTGTTGAGATGGACATTTTTCCTGTCACTGTTGTAGACAAAGTACAGCAAGTCACTGAAAATCAGATGTGAGTCAGGAGAAATTACTGGATACCCCACTTGGCCTGGATGCTCAGCAGTGCAGTTGTGCAGAAGCTTTTAAAACAAATGCTTTTAAGTGTTTCTGCCTCCCCTGCTTTCTCTTCAGCACTCTCCCCCCCCACTGGCCTCATCCTCAGTGTATGTGGGAATTCTCAGATTGGAAGCTTTCCGCTTTCCAAGCCAGCCCCAGATTACCTTCTTGGGAATTCGCTGTTGTCCCTTTCCCCTTGATGGATGTCTGAATGCTCTCACTACTTTCTCTCCTGTGCTGACGCAAAGGCACAATGGCAGGTTTGTGTTAACTTTCCTACGTCTAAAGCCATGACTGATCCATATGCTTTCCAGATCCCAGGAAAAACAACCTGGTGGAGCTCATCCTGGATGTCAACGTCAGTCAGCTAACTGAGAGGCTGAAGGGGATGTTCATCCGCCAGATTGGGGTCCTCCTGGGGGTGCTGGATTCCGACATCATTGTGCAAAAGATTCAGCCCTACACGGAGCAGAGGTAGCTGGGCAATGAATCGAGGGAGAAAAGGAAAGACCAGGGTTCTCCTGGGTTTCTTGATTAAGCCAAGGACTAGTGTGGCGAGGTGGAGATGGGTGGGCTCTCCGAGCAAGAACTGCTCATAGTGTCCATGTCTCTGATGTCCTTCCCCTGTAGTGCAGGTGACATGTTCCTACTGGACACTGCGGCCGACCTCCAGGGTACAAAGTCAGAGGAGCTTCACTATTTTTGAAGGCCCCAGGCCAGGAGGGGAGATGATCAAGTGAACAGTACGTCGGTAGAGGACGGTACTGCAGTGTGTGCCACTGGGGCAACCCTGAGCAAGGGCAGCTGATTCTTCATCAGAGTTTGGGGTAGGCATAGGCCAGAGATTTTCTAAAAGAAGGAAATCTTGCATTTACCGGCACAGGAGGACCAGGAGGAAACTCAGAAAAGGGGAAGCACATGAGCAGTGGCCCTGTGGCATGGGAGTGCAGGGTTTCTCCTGGGAGTCATTTGCTTCCGAGCCCCAGGATGTGGTAGAAGACAAGGCTGCCCACATGCAAACCCAGGAGTTTAGTTTTACCAGTTGGGTAAAAGGACCCAAGTTTGTTTGGTATGTGTGAAGTGTGAAGTTTTTGTTTGTTTTGTTTTTAAAGCAAGGAAATTCCATAGTTTTTTTTTTTCTTTTTAAAGGAGATCAGTAGTGTGGAGGTTAGACTAAACTGGGGGGAAACCAAGCAGAAAGCCTCTCGGGAGTCTGGTAAAAAGGTGACCAAACCTGAATTAAGGTAGTGGCAGAAGAAGAGAAGAAATTAAAAGAACTTCAGAGGTAAAGCAGCAGGATTTGGGGGCCCCGGAGGAGTAGAGGTCAGTGTGGCATTAAATGTGAGGCCATTAGCTGAGATGAGGCAGGCAGAAGGAGCCAATTTCAGCGACTGAATTTGGAGAGTCTTAGGAGTTTCCTGGGGAGATGTTCCATCAGATATGCAAGTAAAGGCTGGACTTGGGGTGGAAGAAAGAGCTCAAGATCATGAGTGCTGCCTAGAGCCGTGAGGACAGGTGAGTCACCCCGGGAGAGTGCTGAGAAGGGTGAGGACAGAACTCTGGAGAGCACCATTATTTAAGGAGGAGGCAGAGAAAGGAGAGGTAGCGAGGGAAACTCAGAGTACCAGTCAGAGAAGTGGGAGGACAGCTGGGAGGGGTCTGCTGGGCGTGAAGCCGTGACCCAGCAGTGGGGGTGGCCCCAGGATTTAGGTGCTACAGGGGCAGGGGTGGGGTGAGACACAGAACAGGCCTTTGGGTTTGTAATCAGCAGACCATGAGAATGTAGTGAGAGCATTTTTATGAGGCTAGTGGGGGCAGAAGACAGATTTCACAGTTTGAGGATATATAGCGATGGTAAGTATAATACCTCTTTCAAAAAGCTGGTGCCAAAAATAATGTGAGATAGGTCAAAAGAACACGTTTTAAAGAAAGGAAATTCTTGAGCATCTGAATAGACTGAGGGGAACGTGCAGTGGGCTAAGGAGGTGGTAGAGGTTGGGGAAGCGATAAATGAAGGCAGGCTTGGGAGGCTGGCCAGGTCCGAGACATGAGGTGAGGGCATGGTTCTCAAGTCTAGCCACACAGTAGAATTTCTTGGAGCTTTTATGAACTTAGCATTGCCCAAGCTGCATCCAGTTAATCTGGAGTGGCACCTGGGCACCTCAACCATAAAGGCTCCCAGGTGAATTTAACATGTAGTCAGGATTCATCAGGTCAGAGGCAGCATGATGAGGACTTTTTTATAAAGCTATTCTCAGTGACCTGGGAGTAGGAATGGGGCTAATGGCTGCTTGGGTTGCTCTACGTTGCTGGGAATTGGCTGGGTAGAAGCAGCAGAAAGAGGTTAGCAAAAGAGCCGGTAAGAACGCTGCTGATGGATTTGCTCAGATTTGCCATCACTGCATATGGGGCACGAGGAAGAAGGAGGCATCTCAGTTTCTCTTGGCTTCTGGCTTGGACAGGATTGACTTAGTTGAGGAATTCAGGAGGAGCATGTGATTGGAGGAAGACCAGCTTACCCTGGAGAGACCCAGCTTCTAAGCCCTGCCCCACCAGTGTTAACTCTACAACAGAGACTCTATTTCTCCTTTTTGTACCTGTGAAAGCGCTGGTGCTTATCTATAGAATGTTATTGAGGACTAAGTAAGATAATTTCGTATAGTCCCTAACACACAATTTTCAGTGAATGGTTAGTATTATGAGTTTATTTTGAGACGTTGGATTTGAGGCGCTGTAGAAGATCTGGGATAGATACCTTTGCCAGCATTTGCAAATACAGATTGGTCGCTTGGGAGAGACGTGAGGAGAGGAGATTTGAGAGTTATTGGTAAGCGTCCTATAGGCAGAAGCTGAAACTATGAGCATGGACTAGGTAACTAGGAGAAAATGATGGGAAATGGACCAAAAATCTTTCATACCAAAGGTTTCTTTTTTGATTCTAGACCATAAGAATACCCTATTGTTAGTCTCACCTTGCAGCAAGCTCTCAAAGTCTGTACCAGTGCTTCCAAACTTTTATGTCATGCCACACATAGAAAATGATGCCATTTATATGGCACCTTGGGATAAACAGACAAGGCTACTTATAATACCGGCAACTGGTCCAGGGTCTCCAGATACCCAGAGCCCACTCAGCTGTGCTGCATACTGAGGGGATCAATATCCTGGGCCCGCTAATAAACCAGAGCAACTCACTGACTGAGGAGGTTCTGTTTATGAGACTAACGTGGAGCTCAGGAAGCAGGCTACCAAAAATGAAGACTAACGCATAGAGGATGTATTTTGTGCTACCCAGATGTGAGTTCAAACATGGTCTGTCTTGGGACAAAATTGACAGTGAGAGAGCAAACATTCCGGGCACAGAGTAATAGAATTTTGTATCAGCCATACCATTGTGCAGGGGCTTCATTTTTGCTGTTGTAATACCGGGAACAACCATTTTGGCTATGTTTTGACCTATGGATAATCTCTGATGCCGTCCAACAATTTATATTTACAAAGCACTGTGGTTTGTCTGACAAGTAACCCAGGCAGCACCACTGTCTGAAAAGACTGATGACTGGGATGTACCTTTACCAAAGCCCTGTTTTTCTCGTCCTCCAATTAGCTGTTTGGGACAGTTCCTCTTGTTAGCTGGGGCAGTTTTGAGCATTTGTCAAAGAATAGGCTTTGGAGTCAGACATCACAGGGTTGGGTTCTGGCTCTGCCGTAAACAACTATGTGACCTTGGCTTGGGCAAGTACTTAACCCCTCTGACCCCAGTGTTGTCTTTTGTAACCTGGCGGCAACACTGACACCACCTTCTTGCTGGCTTGCGGTGACAGAATGTGTCTGATACTCAGCACAGTGTCTGACACAGCAGAGGAGTTAGGAAATGGTAATGCCGCTGTGGATGGCTTCAGCTTACCCATCCTGTTGCGTGTCTCTGCAGCACCAAGATGGTTTTTTTCGTTCAAAACGAGCCTCCTCATCAGATCTTCAAAGGCCATGAGGTGGCAGCGATGCTCAAGAGTGAGCTGAGGAAGCAGAAGGCCGACTTCCTGATATTCAGAGCCCTGGAAATCAATACTGTCAGTGAGTAATTCTGGGAAATTGGGGGTGAGAGCCTACCTCGTGCCTGCCATGGACTGTCACTCCTTACTGCCGTTGACCTTCATCTCCCTTTCTCTGGGAATGTGAAAATAGGCATTTTCCTCCATTACTGTTATCACAAAAGCGTCCTGACTCATCAGAGGGATTCTTAACCTAGGGCCCACGGGCCCCAAGATGTCATTCAGAGCTCAAGTGGGGAAACGTTGCATCCTTATTTTCTCTGACCTCTAACTAAAATTCATTATTTCCCTGGATGATGAAGGTAGGCTACAATACTACAGTAATATTAACCTATGAATTTGAGGCAGTAGAAATCACAAATTACATATCAATTTCATCTCACATTACATAATCAAATATGTATCATTTTTACTCATCACTACTTCAAAATTAATGATAGTTGTTAGACCCACTTCCAGCTCTTGTTACTTAATGAGGCAAGAGGATCACTTGAGCCTAAGAGTTGGAGGTTGCTATGAGCTAAGACACCACGGCACTCTACCCAGGGCAATAGCTTGAGACTCTGTCTCAAAAAAAAAAAAATTGTTTATTCTACTTAACTGTATTTTTGTGCCCATTAATCATCCCCCACTTGCTGCTATCCTTCCCGCCCTCTGCTAACCGTCATTCTATTCTCTGTCTATGTGAGATAAATTGTTTTTAATGTTTAGCTCCCACGGATGAGTGAGAACATGTGAGATTTGTCTTTCTGTGCTTGACTTATTTCACTAACATAATGCTCTCCAGTTCCATCCATGTTGTTGCAAACGGCAGGATTTCCTTCTTTTGTGGCTGTATGCTCTCCCATCACGTGTATGTATTTTCTTTATCCCTTCGTCTGTTGTTGTATACTTCGGTGGACTCCCTGTCTTGGCTGTTGTGAGTCGTGCTGCAGTAAACGTGGGGTGTGGATACCTTTCTGAGATCCCCCTCCTTTGGACATATACCCAGCAGTGAGATTTCCAGGTTATATGCTAGTTCTATTTTCAGTTTTTTGAGGCGCCTCCATACTGCTCTGCAGAGTAGTTTCACTACTTTACATCTGCACCAATGGTGTCCCAGGGTTCCCCTTTTTCCATATCCTTATCAGCATTCGCTTTTGCCTTTTTGACAAAAGCCATTTTCACTGGGGTGAGATGATAATGTTATTATAGCTTTGATTTGCATTTCTCTGATGATACGTTGCTGAGCATTTGTTCGTTGGCCATTTGTATGTCTTCTTTTGTGAAATGTCTAGTCAGATCCTTTGCCCATTTTTATATTGGATTATTTCATTTTTTCCTGTTGAATGATTGGAGCTCCTTATATGATTTAGTTATTGATCCATTATCATGCAGGTAATTTGCAAATATTATCTCCTGCCTCACTTTCCTTTGCTGTGCTGAAGCTTTTTTTTTTCTTTTTTTTAAGACAGAGTCTCACTATGTTACCCTCAGTAGAGTGCTGTGGCGTCATAGCTCACAGCAACCTCAAATTCTTGGACTTAAGCGATTCTCTTGCTTTAGCCTCCCAAGTTGCTGGGACTACCAGTGCCTGCCACAATGCCCGGCTATTTTTTTTTTTTTTTGGTTATAGTTGTCATTATTGTTTGGCAGGCCCAGGCTGGGTTCAAACCTGCCAGCTCTGGTGTATGTGGCTGGCGCCCTAGCTTCTGAGGTACAGGCGCCAAGCCAGATATAAGTCTTTAATCCATTTTGATTTGATTTCTGCATATGGTGAGTGATAAGGGTCTAGTTTCAATCTTCTGCACATGGCTACAACATACCCAGTTTTCCCGCACCATTTATTGAAGAGACTGTCCTTTCCCCACTGCATGTTCTTGGCAGGTTTGTTGAGCATAAGTTCACTACAGATGTGTGGATTTACTTCTAGGTTGATCTGTGTGTCTGTTTTTATGCCAGTACCTGCTCTTTTGGTTTCTATAGCTCTGTAGTATAATTTGAAGTCAGGTAATATGATCCACCAGTTTTGTTCTTTAGCTCAGGATGGCTTTAGCTATTCTGGGTCTTTTGTGGTTCCATAGAAATTCAGGGATTTTTTTTTTTTTACACAAAGTATAAAAAGTGTGTATTTTTTTTTTTTTGAGACAGAGTCTCACTATGTTACCCTCAGTAGAGTGCTATGGTGTCACAGCTCACAGCAAACTCAGATTCTTGAGCTTAAGCGATTCTCTTGCCTCAGCCTCCCAAGTAGCTGGGACTACAGGCGCCCACCACAACACCTGGCTATTTTTATAGAAGAGGTATCACTCTGGCTCACGCTGGTTTTGAACCTGTGAGCTCAGGCGATCCATGTACTTCAGCCTCCCAAAGTGCTAGGTTTACAGGCGTGAGCCACCACACCTGGCCTGGGGATTATTTTTTTCTATTTTTGCAGTTATATTCTGAGAAAGAGATATTGTACATAAAAGATTAAGAATCGGTGATATAGAGAAACAAGTGAAGACCCACTGAAGTGTCCTTTCTCACGGCCTTGGGCAGCACCTGTGGCTGTGGCTCAGTGGGTAGGATGCCAGCCCCATATACCCAGGGTGGCAGGCAGGTTCAAACCTAGCCCCAGCCAAACTGTAACAACAACAACAAAAAGTAGCCGGGCATTGTGGCGGGTACCTGTAGTCCCAGCTACTCCAGAGGCTGAGGCAAAAGAATCACCTAAGCCCAGGAATTGGAGGTTGCTGTGAGCTGTGTGACAACACAGCACTCTACCGAGGGCGATGAAGTGAGACTCTATCCCTACAAAAATAAATAAATAAATATAAAGGATTACTTTTTTGCAGCCTTGTAACTGCTCCAGTGACATCCTACTGTGATAATTATGGGCAACGTGCCCAAGCTATGAGAGCTCTTGGGTGAGGGTTCCAGGAAATTTCAGCACCAAGCCTTGAGCACAGGGTGCTTCAGTTTCCTCACAGGCCCTGGCTGCTGGGTGTCACCTGGCTCTGACTATTACTGGCTTTTCCCCTTTCCTGTCACTTTCAGCATGTCAGTTGAACTGCTCTGACCATGGCCACTGTGATTCCTTCACCAAACGCTGTATCTGTGACCCTTTTTGGATGGAGAATTTCATCAAGGTGCAGCTGAAGGATGGAGACAGCAACTGTGGTGAGTTTCTGCCTGGCACACTGCCAGCTGGCTTGGCACGGAATATAGTTCTGTGCTGTGTGGGTGGGTGTTGGTTGCTTCTGAGGCAGATGAGCAGGCGAGGAGAAGAACTTTGTGTATTTTCTGTTTGCAGAGGACTTTTCCTTCCCTCCTCCACACTTGCTCAAGGTTAGAGGAAAGCTCTGAAGCACTCGTGTAAGAAGAACCAGGCTTAAATCAGACCCATTGCCAGTTGCAGCCCAAATCCAACCAACTGCAAGGTCTCCTGTCTCTTGGGTGCCTCTGTGCTTAGCCTAACGGAAGCCCTCAGCTCCCTCTCCTAAAGCTCTTTACAGTCTGCACCACTGCTGCAGGATCTCAGGGCTGGAGCAGGGACATTTCAAAAGACTTAAAGCCTCAGCTGCCCTTAACTCCAAGGGCTCACCTTCCTGGGGAGTCCCAGGGGCACTCTTGTCTCCAGAGTGAAACCGTCACCTGCCCGAGCTGGGGGGAGCCCAGATCTCCCTTTCACCCTCTCTTTTTATAGCCCTCACTGTTTTGATTTTCTTGGCAGAGTGGAGCGTGTTGTATGTTATCATTGCTACCTTTGTCCTTGTTGTTGCCCTGGGAATCTTGTCCTGGATGGTGATCTGTTGCTGTAAGAGGTAAGATGTATTCTCCTTTGAAATTTACTGGGGTTTCTTGTCATATATTTTTTTCTCAAGAGTGACTTAGCATTGTCCACGTGGAAGGACCATGCTGGGTCCCCAGTCACTGTGAGAGTAGTTCAGCCCCACCACGGCATACCCTGGAAGGCTTTCCTCACTGCCACACCCTCCTTCAGTGTGAACATGGCGTAGGGGGTGGGAAGGTGCATCAGGCCCTGAGGTGCAGACCTGGGTCACATCTCTAAGACCTGCATCCTTTAATCCTCCTCCTCAGCCTCAGCACCAGAACGGGGGTTCACGATTCTGCCTTCCTCTCTAGTTGGGTACGGTAGACACGTGTTCCCACAATTGTAGACTTACGTTAGTGATGCTTAAATGTTCTGGGTTTTTTCATCTGAGTCCTCTGCTTCCTCTACCTCGCCTTATAATATTTAGTTATTACATTTACTATATGTATTTCATTTTTATAATAAGTCTGATTTCTGTTTACCATGTATCATAACATCGCATAGGTAATTTTTTTTAACATACTTACACAACAGCCTTTTCTATCTCATAAATAAGAAAACTTAGGCTCAAGAGAATTAACGTCACCTGTCTGAGGGCAGACACAGTTAATAAGTGACAGAGCTGGCATTCAACCTGCAATGTAACCTCACATGAAACTTAGAAAATGAAAAGAATTTTTAAAAGCTGCCAGCAGCCTGAGATAACCACCATTCCCAACTCTGTGGTGTAATGCTTCAAGCAGAGGGTTTTGCTTTCTTTACGTTTCTGACCAGTCTACCATGACTTCATTGCCTCTGTGTTGAGTCCAAGCCAAGGTGGTCCTAGCTCCCTTGCCTTCTCCCAGAATTGGTGAGGAACATTTGAGGAGCAAACTGCAGTTGCTGCCTTCCCTGCCTGGGAAATAAGGAGAGACACCCCCATGGACAGCCCCCCAAGACAGGGCCTATGTTCACATCTGACTTTCACCCTGAGCCTCACATAGAATCTCTTTCCTGAGCAGGGTGGGGGTTCTGTTTTTTAGGCAGAAAGGAAAACCCAAGAGGAAAAGCAAATACAAGATCCTGGATGCCACAGATCAGGAAAGCCTGGAGCTGAAGCCAACGTCCCGAGCAGGTAGGAGCCGACTCTTACTAGAGTGAACTGGGTCTGTTCACTCTCTCTGTGAAGGGCCACCACGACAAGTCCACTCCTGAGTGTGACACTGACAGCTCATTTTGCTGGTGAAGCATTTTGTCCCCTTGTCTGATGAAGACCAACGGTCACTTTGCCCTGAGCTGCACCTGGACGGGCTACTCCAGGGCTCACTCCTCAGTGCCCTGTACAGTCTGCACAGGGGCTGTGCCTCTTGCTCTCCTTTGCCCACTCACTCCACTCAGTGACATTTTCCCACCTGCATTTCAGTTGTTTGAGCTGTCCCAGATAGTGAGGGTCTTGATGTTTTACCAGTCTGTCCTTTACAGGCAGGGACAAGATCAAAGCCAGTGTCTTTAGCCAGCCTCCCTCTCCCATCATCTCCTCTCCAGTTCTGGCAGAGCCACAGCTTCCATCATTGTCTCAGGGCAGATGGGAGAGCAGCTGCTTGTGGGCTTCAGGTGTGCAGGGCTCACAATCAGGTGCCTCCACTGGAAAACTTCCTGCTGCACAAACCCTGCGGTGACCCTGAGCACTGGGGCAGTTAGGACAGGTGATGGGGCCTCCCTCACTGGGCTCAGTCACTTGGTGAGGTGCCACATGGGCCACATGTTGCCGCATGGGCGCCACAGGGCCGGTGTTGTCTGTTTGTAAGAGCTGGACTCCAGTTAGAGCTGTTCCTGAACACTCTGCAAGCAGAGATGTTTTTATACAGAGCAGTATTAAACACCTTTCAGACATAAAGCTTCACTACAGGAAGTAGCTGCAGGGGGAATAGAGTCATCAGACACGGGCTGAGCCCTGTGTCTAGTGAGGGAGAGAAGATACACAGTACTAGAGCAATGCGGGCAGTAGGAGTGTCTGATGGGACTGCCGAGAATGGGAGTGGAGATAAAAATGAGCACGGTCCATAAGCAGCCAAGCTTTTTTTTTTTTTTGAGACAGAGCCTCAAGCTTTTGCCCTGGGTAGGGTGCTGTGGCATCACAGCTTATAGCAACCTCCAACTCCTGGGCTCAAACAATTCTCCTGCCTCTGCCTCCCAAGTAGCTGGGACTACAGGCACCCACAACACCCGGCTATTTTTTTTTTTTTTTTTTTTGGTTGTAGCTGTCGTTATTTGGTGGGCCTGAGCTGGATTCAAACCTACTAACTCAGGTGTATGTGCCTGGCACCTTAGCCACTTGAGCCATAGGTACCAAGCCACAGCCAGGCTTTTTAACATGTTACTCTGCCTCTGTTTTTCTACCCCTTGAAATTCTTCAATAACTTACCATTTCCAGCACAGAGAACCAGCACTTTGGTCTGGTAGACATAGCCTTTGTGAGCATATATCGACTTGTTTTCCTAGAAACTTGCTCCTTGCTGCCTCTTTCTTTTCTGAACCAGTTCTGCTACTGCAAATATCTCTGCCCAGAATGCTCTTTCCCATCCCTCCCTTAACCTCCTAACATCATGGTTATCTTTCTCCCACATGTCTAGTTTGGCATTTCTCTCATTGTCTTAGAATTAGTTTGTATTTGTGTCCTTACCAGTCAATGTAATCCTTGAGGGCAGGGGCTGTATCTCATTCATCTGCAGATATGGACTGAAACCCCTGTGTACCAGGCCCTATGCCAGACATTTTTATATTGTGGTGAGTCAGACTCTGCCCTTATGAAGCTTATATTGAACAGACATTAAAAAGACAAACAGTATGAGGTCTGACAATTAAGTTCACGAATTTGTACTAGAAAAAGTGCTACATACTTCATTGCTGAATATCACTTCATTCACCTTCAAAGTACTCCCCTTAGGAAGTTATGCACTGACACCAGCACCTAGTTTACCCTTCCATGCAATTTTGGAGCTTTCTCTGGAATGGGTCATCAAAGCTGTCATAGTATTACCCTTGATGTACTGAACATCATCAAAATGTCTCCCTTTCAATATTGCCTTCATCTTTAGGTAAAGCAAAAAGTCACTAGGGGCCAGATCAGGTGAATAGGGAGGGTGTTCCCATATAGTTAATTTATTTACTGGCTAAAAACTCTCTCACAGGCAGTGCCATGTGAGCTGGTGCATTGTTGTGATGCAAGAGCCAGGAGTTGTTGGCCAAGATTTTCAGTTAAGATTTTCTTCACTATTTCTCTATCAGTGTTTACTTGGTCTACCATGCTTCTCACAGTCAGCCCACGATTTTGACGTACAATTCGATGAATTTTTGGAATATTTTTGTCAGTTCTTGTTACTGGCTGCCCTGACCTCTCTTCATTAGTGATGCTTTCTGTCCCCTCAAAAAACATTTAATCCATTTGTACACTGCCATTTTCTTCATAGCATTATCCCCATAAACTTGGACTAACATGTCCCTAATTGTACTTCTACTCTTGCTAAGCTTAACAAAAAATTTAATGTTTGTTGCTTTAGTTCAAACTCTGACAATTCTCACAATATACAAAATGAACACCACTCAGCAAGATACCACCACACATCAACATGAACACACCTCTGAGACTCTGTTATACTGAGGTTATGAAACCTTACTGAGTTGTCTATACAGTGCTGCCAGTGTAAGTACATGGTGGTAAGTTAACAAACATATTGTCAAACCTCATACATCAAATGTGATAATGTAAGGCTTTTATAAAGAATAACATTTTATGAAGAGTAAGATTTTATGAAGAGTAAGCTGAGTCCTGAGGATGAGTAGGAGCTAGTCAGGTATAGCACCAGGAAATAGCAGTCAGGTATAGCACCAGGAAATAGCATTCCAGGCAAAGGACCAAACTGCCATCTTTATAGGTCAAAAAGGTCAAATATCAGTAATTTCATATGGTTCAACCTAATACACCTTAGTACAAGGGTTTGAAACTGGGAAGGTGCTGCAAGGAGCAGGGGGCATTTGCTGAGGTTGAAGGTACCATGCTGGACAGCTGAGCAGGGGCAAGCAGCCTGAGGCTGGACAGGCAAGTGGGGATGCTACTATGGGCTCCTTCTCAGAGCAGCAGGGAGCTACTGATAGTTAAGGGGTGAATGGTGGGATTTGGTTCACATGTTAGAAACTATGGCTGACATGCAAGGAGTTTGGAGGGGGCACGTGTGGGTGAAAGGGGATCAGACAAAATGTCCTGGGAGAACAGCTGTGAGGTGCAGAGATCCCAGGTGCATTCTGGAGAAAGACTTGGTGAGGTTGGTGGTGTGTTGGCTGAAGAGGGTCTGAGAAGAAGGGAGAAGAGAAGGGTAGCTCCCAGGTTTCTATGGACTGGGCTGTGTTATTTCCTAAGATGGGGAGATGGGAAGAAATGTTAGAGAATAGGTGTCTGGCTTAGGATGGTTGTGCACAGAATAAGCATTTATCCTAATGGTGAGGGGAGGTGACATCTTGAAGATGCTAGCTTAGGAGGATCAGTCTGAAGACAACACAAAACTGAGTGGGAGTAGCTACAGGTTGGGAGGAGAGCAAGGAGATTTTTGGTCAAAGGAGGAGCTGATAGTGGCTCAGACAGCCTGGTGTCACACAGAGGGACACACAAGGTCGAAGCTGATTTCTACCCTGAGAGATGGGGAATGATAGCAGGACCCCTGGTACAGTGACTGAGTCAGAAAAGATGCATTCTGTGAATAGTTGGGACTGGGTGTACAAATAGGAGCCTTACAGCTACCATTAAGGATTTAGCACCTCAAAAGGGGGTTACGTCCCTCTGGGAGAAAGGTGAGTGACATAAGGGAGAGGTCCAGGGGTGAGGAGCCCAAGAGGAACCATCAGGAAGGGAGGAGGGGACTGACCCACTGGGAGTGGACATCAGTGTTAGCTGCTGCAGAGATCAAAGAATCAGAGTTGATGATGCTGCTGGAGACATTCCAGGTTCCCTGAGCAGCTGGAGTAGAATGATGCGTGATAACAGAAATGGAAGGTGCAGGTAATTTGGTTGGGGTTGGAGTAAGGAAGTAGAGGCCCTGAATATTTAAAAATCCTTTTAGATGTTGAGTAATGAAAACTGAAAAAAAGCGGGCCAGAGGCCAGAGGGCTTCCCCGGATGGGGATTCATGAGCACGTCTGTAGGCAGGGATGCAGAAGACACGAGTGGTGTGGGGCGAGGGCCCTGAGAAGGGAACACGGGAGAAGGGCAGCCTGGAGTCAGGAGGGAGGGACAGAGGGTGATGGCACAGGAAGGGTCATGCTGCAGGAGCCTGAGCTTCATAGAGAGGGCGAGGGCCACAGGGTGGACCAGTGGCTTCCAGGTGACCAAAGCTGATGGTGTGAGACCAGGCAAGGGACTTGTGAGAAGTGTCTGGTTGAGGGAGCATCAAGAGTCCACTTGGGTCTGATATGGATCTGACCAGATCCAAAGTATTGGCTCTTGTTCTGGGATCTGTCGGTTAGTAAGTGCTGCCAGAACAGAGTCACCACAGCGTGAGGAAGGTGAGCTTGGAGACCACACTGATCTTCTGTGGCCCAGCTCTTTTGTAGCAGGTGGGTGGCTGAAGTTGTATAGCTGGAGGGAGAGCAGAGTGAGTGGGCCTGGGGCAGAGAAGGGTGGCTTGTGTGGAAGGGGGCCTACCAGGCCATGGTTTGCAGGAGCCAGGGTGGACTTGGGATGTGGAGAAGGCAAGGAGAGAGGGTCCCGCTGGTAGGTCTGATGGTGCTTGGCACTGAGGCCTCCAGGTGGAGTATGGGGCTGCCCACCCTCAGGAGACCAAGTTCACGTTCAGTGGCTGTGCTTTGGGTTTTGTTTTGTTTTGCTATTAATTTTTTCAAACCCTTGTACTAAGGTGTATTAGGTTAAACCATAGGAAATTACTGATATTTGACCTTTTTGACCTATAAAGATGGCAGTTTATGTGATTTAAAGTAATTCATACCGAAAATCCTAAGTTTAGCTTTGATGGGTTTTCACCTGGAGCACATCTGTGTCATGAGCATCGAGAGCCCCCACATGTGCTCCTCCTGGCCATCCCCAAGCCCAGTTTGCTTCTCATGTCCTGGCATGGTGGGTGTCAGTGGAAGAGCTGGGTTTCACTCCTTCCACTCAGCATCGCTTCTGGGAGGGTCACCCGAGCTGTCACTGGTTGGTTCACTCCCACTGCTGTGCGGTTCCCACTCTGAATGTATTTATTCATTGTCTACACTGTCAATAGCAGTTGCCTTCTTTCCATTTGTGGCTATCCTGAGTGCTGCCGAGAACATTCTTATCCATCTCTTTTGGTGAACATAGGTGTGGATTTCTGCTTAGTGTATATCTAGGGATGGAATTGCTGAGGCTCACGAGGTGTGTATGTTCAGCTTGCATTTTTCCCAGCTTGTACGTTTTTTTTTTTTTTTTTGAGACAGAGCCTCAAGCTGTCCCCCTGGGTAAAGTGCCATGGCATTACAGCTCACAGCAACCTCCAACTCCTGGGCTCAAGCGAGTTTCCTGCCTCCGCCTCCTAAGTAGCTGGGACCACAGGCACCCGCCACAATGCCCAGCTATTTTTTGGTTGCAGCCATCATTGTTGTTTGGCGTGTCCGGGCTGGGGATTCGAACCCACCACCTTAGGTGTACGTGGCTGGTGCCTTAGCCGGTTGAGCTATAGGCGCCAAGCCAGCTTGTACGTTTTCATGGGTCAACTCCACCCAGTTCATGCGGAGCAAGCAGAGCCCTGGGTGATCACAGTGTGCCATGGAGCTAGGAACAGATCTGCCCTTCAGGCTCCTGTGCTCGCAGCTATGGCCACAGGGCCTTTGGGAAAGAAAGGAGGCTGAGAGTGGGCAGGTTCCGCGTTGACAGGAGCAAGGCAGGGCCTTGGCAGGACCTGGGGCCTTCCTTGAGCCTCTATTTCATGGTGGCCACTGACTGTCTCCACCACACACTGAAGAAGGCCAGGCTTCCTGTGTGTTCTGTGGTCCTGCCATCCTGAGACTCAGTAGGAGGGGTGGCTGGGCACAGTCATGTCTCAGATGTATCCGGACATGGACAGGGCTAGGCGGGTGCAGACACAGCTGCAGGAGGGCAGAGCATGAAGGAGCCACTGGTCTCTGAGTGAAAGACGCAGTCAGGGCAGCGGCGCCTCAGCCTGAGCTCAGAGCACTCACAGCTTGACTTGGGTCTGGCTGGCAAGGAGAATGGCTGAGAATCCTCTTAGGATGCTCTTTCAGTGTTCTGTGGGGGACCTGCATAGGACCAGGGAAGGGAGACTGGTCAGATTGGATCAGATATACTTACTCTCACTGGTCACTTCTTTAAGAAAGGAGGGAGGTTAACTCATGGGGGTAGTCCCAGGACCCAGAGAAAGGTGTGGTCTCCCTGTTAGCCATTCCTCTTTCTGGCCCTGCTGTCTCACCCTGCCTCTGCTTTCTCTGGAGTACTTGGTACCTCCCATTGGGCAGCCATCTTGCTGTTGGACGAGATCTGTTCTAAAGGTCTTACCAGACCATGTTAATGGCTGTGGCTTCTTTGCAGCTGTAAGGATAAGTAGTGAAGGAGACCACCATGGCTTGGAGAATCCCAGGCACCTTTCTGACCTGAGATGCTTCCTGGGTCCTTGTGTGTGTCCTGATGAGCTGATTGCTTGGGACTGTCTCTGAGAGTCCCTCTCCAGTCAGGCTCTCCCCACAGCGGGGTCTCCGGAGCATGCACAAGCTTGAAACTGTGGAACAGACATCTCCGTGGAGTGCAGTGAAACAGCACTGCATGCTGGGGTCAGGAATCAGGAACCCAGTGTCCTGCTGAGCCAAGATGTGGTTAGACTAGACTCTTTCTCTCTAGAGCCTGAGTTCTTTGTGCTCTCCTGCCTCCCATCTCACATTCATAAAGGGAGAAGATAAAACATTCCTAAAGCAAGATGATAAAACATTCCAACTTTAAAAGGGAAAGAAAAGAGAATGTCCTTGGATGGTACTAACCACAGCCCCTGAGTCCTGGGTACCGCTCTGTCCCCCAGTGTGTTCTCTGTGACTCCTCCTGGGGACTGTGCCAGCCAGGACTGGTGGCGGTAGGACTAGCTGCAGGACTGTGGTGTTGAGTGTGACTCTGGCGGGGAGGGTCTGTTCCTGATGCTGGGTCCTCTTTCTCCTGCAGGCACCAAACAGAAAGGCCCGACGCTGAGCAGCAGCCTGATGCCCTCTGAGTCGGAGCTGGACAGTGACGACGCCATCTTCACGTGGCCAGACCGCGAGAAGGGCCGGCTCCTCCATGGTCAGAACGGCTCCGTGCCCAATGGGCAGACCCCGCTCAAGGCCAGGAGCCCACGGGAGGAGATCCTATAGCCTCCTGCCTCTCTCTGCGGGGCAGGGCCCAGCGCGCTGCCAGCTGCTCCTCCTACCTCCAGGTCTGCGGGCTGCCGCTCTCCGAGCATCCGCCTGTCACTCCGCCCCAGCACTCCGGCCAGACTGCGGAGTCTCTAGTTCAGAGACGTTCTCCAGGGAGCCCTGAGCGAAGCTGTGAATGAAGAGGTTTCCTCTTTACACCTGTCTAGTGGGCCCCAAATATCCTCACCTCAGGGCCTCCATTTTTGCAAATTCCTCCCCTGCAGCTCCCCTGCTGGCAATGTCTTTGTGCCCAGGGCAGAGCCTGCTGTGTCACCTGCCCCTGCAAACACATCTGGTAGAGGACATCCTGTCCTCTCTAGGCCTGTAGGAAGTAGCATCCCCACCCCATACCACCATGCTGGGACAGTAGTGCAGAAATGACGTCGGCCCCCATTAGCACCAGAGCCCCCTCCATTTTGTCTGGCCCAAGATTAGGGGAGGATTAGCTGTTTCTGGGATGGCTGCTAGGTACAGACCACCTCCCGGCTTCCTCCTCTGGCCAGCACTTGCTGCTTCAGGGCTCAGGCCACCACTCCTGTCCTGGAGGAGACAGCCACAGATGGACTGGAGTGGGAGCGCATGTGTGCGACCACCTGCCCTGGTCCTCTCTGTCCCTTGCATGTGTGCGTGTCCAAGCGAGCACGTGCGAGCGTGTGTGTGGCAGGTCCTTGCAGGGCTCTGAGCTGCTCACCAGGCAGCCTGGACTCAGAAAACCTCTCAGCCCCTTGAAAGGGAGACTTCCTGGGTCCCTTTGGCCCTGCTCCTCAGCCTTGGTATCTGGGTGCAGAGGAATGGGAACTTTGGGGGCATGACTTTTAAAAAAGATACTGTTTCTACTACTGCACTACTGTCTGTTGTGAGATGATTAAACATACTATTTAATTGTGCACTTCGCCTGCTGGCTGTGCTGTTTCATGAACATCTCTGACCCATGCCACAGATCTTGCCACCTGGGCACCCCGTGAGGCAAAGACTGTTGTAAGTAGTCTCAGCCTGGCATCAGCCCAGGAGGTGGGCGGTGCTGGGACTCTGCCTGCCACTGGGGGGGAGTGCCCCCCACTGTGGCCCTGCTGGTCACTGCTGCCCTTTGGCTCTAAGGAAGGGGGCTTATGTCCTCTCTTGCCACACCTTTTGTTAACACAAACATGATTCACGTCTGCCTGTGGCCAAGCTGGTGGACACAGAGTGTCCTTAAGTCCAGGGCATAGCCTTGAGAATTTTTCACCACTTTCCCTTTTGGGTTCCCAAATTGGTGTTGGCCCGAATGTGCTGACCATACCTTCTCCATGAAGCACTTTGCTGGGCTGGTGCACAGCCTTCAGCTTCGAAGACAGGAAGAAGAGAAGGATGGTGAGCTCATGCCACCCCTGGGTCTTGTGCACAAAGCCCAGATGCAGGCGGTGGTAGTGGCGTATTTGTACAGTTCCAGAAGTAGAGACGAGTAACATGAGGTAACTCAGCCCACACAGACGGCCACAACCAGTGCTTGCTCTGAAGCACAGTTTCTCAGACTGTAGCCTCAGAGGCCTTGATAAGACAAGTTGCTGGGTTCCTAATTCAGTAGGTCTAGTGAGAAACATGGGAATTTGCCTTTCTTTTTCTTTTTCTTTTTTTTTTTTTTTGATACAGTCTCACTTTATTGCCCTCAGTAGAGTGCCGTAGTGTCACAGCTCACAGCAACCTCCAACTCCTGGGCTTAGGCGATTCTTTTGCCTCAGCCTTCCGAGTAGCTAGGACTATAGGCTCCCCACAACCCTCCACAACCAACACCCGGCTATTTCTTGCTGCAGTTTGGCCGGGGCTGGGTTCAAACCTGCCACCCTCGGTATATGGGGCTGGCACCCTACCCTGCCTTTCTTTTTCTTTCTTTGTATTCCTTTGAGACAGAGTCTCAGCTCTATCTATCACCCTGTATAGTGTGCAGTGACATCACAACAGCCCACTGTAGCCTCAAACTCCTGGGCTCAAGTGATCCTCCTGCCTCAGCCTCCCTAGTAGCTGGGACTGCAGGCCCCCCACCACCACACCTGGGTAATTTTAATTTTCCTCTTTTGAGTAGAGACGAGGTCTTGCCTTTTTGCTCAGTCTGATCTCTTCTACTTGAACTCAAGTGATCCTCCTGCCTTGGCCTCTCAGAGCCCCAGGATTACAGGCATGAGCCTTTCTAACAATTTTCTAGGAGATGCTGACACTGCTGGCCCAGGGGCCTCCCTTTGAGAACCTCTAATCTGGAGCACATACTAAGTACAACCTGACTAGGAGGAAGCAGGTGGCTCATCCTGAGAGAAGGTGAAGAAGAGGGAGAGCTTTCATCTGCCCAGGAGCGTATTCCAAGCTAGGGGCCTGATTTGCACAGAAGGGAGTGGTTGGTGGGGCTGGCAGTGCTGCTGCTGGAGTATAGCTGCAGCACGGCAGGCTCGGTGGGTTGAGGGCACTTGGGGAAGAATGGGGGCCACACAGCAGAAGCTGTTGGCAGCTTAGGCAACAGAAACAGTAGAGCTGGCTGGGTATAGGCTGGGCAGCACAGGAGATGGGCAGGGGGTGGTAAGGACATGGTGAAGCTGGGGCATCAGGAATAGCTTTAATGCCTCGGGAGGGAATGTACTGGCTCTATAGGGAGGCTTCCATTTCCTCTGGGCCTTATTTCTACCTCTGGGCTTACCTCAGCCACACCCATTGAAGGACGTATTTGTATCTGTTTCAGAAATGAAGTAATTTTTCATCCCCATTGATGACAAAAAAAAAAAAAGACACAAAAACAACTGACACTGCGGGTGGCGCCTGTGGCTCAAGGAATAGGGCGCCAGCCCCATATGCCCAGGGTTCAAGCCTGGCCCCAGCCAAAAAAACAAAAAATAAACAAAAACCTATTGGCACTGCTTTGTTGCAGACTTGGAGTCTTGCGTTGAGAAGATGGCCCCGGCAGAAATCTCTGGGGCTGCTTTGGGGAGCTGGGCTGCCATGTCAACTCCTGCCCACTTCCCATCATCCTAAGCAACCTTCTGAAATACGACTGCATTCCAGGAGCACAGGAGCCCTGCCCTGACCAAAGGTTTAGCTCGGCTAAACCTTCCTTCACCCTCACCAAAGGCATTTCCAGTCTTATTTTTCTAGAATGGCCAGAAGAGAGGCCAACAGAGAAGACCCTCACATTTCTTGAACTCCACTGGGTATGGTGTGCACAGAGGAAACCGCCACCAGGAGGCAGCACTCAAGAAAACGCTCCAGGGCCGGAAGGCTGCAGCTTTGCCTTTCTATTTAGAGAGATACAGGTAAGAGACTAACTTTGGGGCATCTGGTAAGTGGGAGGAGCTGGAGAGGGCCTCATATGCCCTGAGCAAGCTCTCTGAAAATGGCACAGAGAGAAGGTGCCTGTAGTCAGCAGCCACCAGCCCATGGAAGGGTGGGTCTGAGGAGCATGGAAGCAGGCCCTTTGCCTCCGTGGATTTGTGTTGACTGGTTTAAGGGCCTGTGTAGGTTCTCTGGTCAGACAGTTTGGGGTTAGTGCTGATGATGGCTGTCTCACAGCCAAGATTTCCAGGACTGGGGCTGTAGCTGTCCACTCTTATGCCTCCCACAAAAGGCCCAGACACGTTTTGCACCATACGGTCCAAGTCTGTCCAAATAGGCAAAACTCCCCCTCCTGCTGGGAGAGCTGCTCTGACTTGCTCAAGTTTGACATTAAAGTGTACTGATTAGGCCCATTGGGTCACAAGGAACAAACTAAAGTTACCTCTCACGGGAGGAAGGTCAGGCCTTGGTCAGGCTTTTATCCAGAATTAGGGCCCGGCAAATTATTCCAGCGCCCTGGTTTCGCCTTGCTCTTTTCTTCTTTCACTTCTTTTTCTTTCTTTCATTTCAGCCGGGGCTGGGTTTGAACCCACCACCTCCGGCACATGGGGCCAGCGCCCTACCCTTTTGAGCCACAGGCGCTGCCCCTCTCTCTTCCCTTCTAATTAGTCAACACCTCATCAATATTGGCGGTTCTCACCCTGGCTGCATATTAGAATCAGCTGAGGAACTTTTAAAAACTGCAGGGCCTGGAACCTAAATCCTAGAAGGTGTGAGTTTTAAACACTTGACTCTGGGGCTGGTCTCTGACTCTCGAACCCGGCCTGGGCCTGGTAAACACTCAACTCATCTTCTATTATTCCTCAGATAATCTGTGCAGCTGTATACCCTTGTCAAGAAGAGTAATAGCCCTCAGCGGCTGAGCTCCAAAAGACTTGCAAATCACTGGGTTTGGGTGGATAGGCACAGGCTGTCTCGTGATCAGCTCAGGGAGACACTTGGTCGATGTCAGCTGTTCACCAAATCAAGTTCCTTGTCCAGGATCCAGCTAGTCCACACTTCAGCCTTCTGCACACTGCAGGCAGAAGCGATGTGTCCCGCCTTTAGCCCTGACCCACTGTAAACTTCTGTGGTACCTTCACTCTCTTCTTGTCTGCTGGCCAGCTGCAAACAATTGCTTAGGGGTCTCTGAGGCCATCTGGTGACATAAGATGGAGAGAGCCTGGTCTCCAGCCACCTCAGAAGCCTTGGCTCACCAGAAAGGTTGCTGGATTATTACAAGAAAATAAACTTGTGTTAGCCATGGCACTGAAAAAAAGGTGTTAAGATTGTGGGGCCCAGGTGCACTTCTGTTAGGCCTCCAAGGGCCTGGTGAACTGCCAGGTTTGACAGCAGTACCTCAGCCTGGGCCTCCACAGTGGAGAATTCACAGGCATACCATAATCTTGGCCATACAGTTCTATATCACATGCTTTTTATTTTCTTTTTTTTTTAAATTCTTTTTTAAGAACAGACAGTAAACCTTAAACCCTCCTTTACGACAAGAGCAGTATTACTCAGGGATCTGGAGTGGAGGTGTATATATCTATAGCATGAGGTTTGGAAGTTTGAAGACTCAGAAAGAAATAATCAGCAGTCTGAGATTTAAAGCCCTGGGTCTTACATGTAGATAACACCACCGCCAGCAACAATAACTGCTGACAGGTGGTATCTCAACTGTTTCTACAGCTTGTAGTCCAGAAAAATGGAACATACTGGCAAATGCCCATTTCCATGATCTTGCTTAAAAGGAACAGCCGGGACAAATCTAGTGCAAAAAACATATAATTCAAACTTTGTGCTATAAACAGCTGCGGCATTTCAATGTTCTTCAACTGCAAACACAGCTACGTGGAGGAGAGTCAGAACCTCTGTATCTCCAGGTCATCACCCACACCCGGAGTCTTTGAAGGCAAGGAGCTCAGTGCCCTTCAGAAAAATGAGTCGTCACCCAGACGCACAGCTGGGCTCCTGACCTGACCAGCAGTGCCACAGATGGCAAGTTAAATCGTGGGAACACCTGCAATTACGTAACAGATCTTGACATTTATTAGGTGGTTAAATAAACTGAAGCATCAAAACACATAAAGCACCCTTGGAGCTTTTCCCCAGCTAATGCCCTTCCATCATTGAGCCTAGAACACCTCTCTCCCTCTGAAGCCTGGGGCTGCATATGGGGCTACAGTGACTCACGTGCCTTTTCCACTTGGTGCAGCACTCAGCCTTGTCTGCCACCTGCTTGCAGGTTTATGAAGCTGGAGCAGTATCTTAAATTCTGTAACACTCTCATCTCTAACAGGGCACAGATATTAAAACCGCTCATGTGACAGCTAGATGATCGGGGAGTAGTCAAATATCCAGGAAACTTTCCATTCTGATTCTGTTTGGTGGAAACAATATACGAGTTGCCTCAGATGAAGAGGTTCCTGTCACACGACCCATTAGCTGTAAGTGCCCACAGTGATGAGTGGAAGTAGCAGAGAAGCCAAGAAATTGTCACATGGATGTCCTTGGACAGACCACTGCACGCCACTTTATCTCTACCTTATCTCAAAAATCCCAAGGTTCTGGCTCGCTCTCAAAAGCATGAAGCACTTTAGAACATGGCAGTATTCAATACCATACCCTTACTTTGAAAAACAATATGAACTTTAGCATTTCAAGAGCATCAATCTCATCTTACCACCATCCCCCTGGTCCCTATCACAGTGGCTGAGATGCACTTTAAAGTGTGCCTATGGGGTGGTGCCTGTGGCTCAGTGAGTAGGGCGCTGGCCCCCATATACCAAGGGTGGTGGGTTTGAAACCAGCCCTGGCCAAACTGCAACAACAACAGCAACAATAAAAATGGCCAGGCGTTGTGGCGGCCCCTGTAGACCCAGCTACTTGGGAGGCTGTGGCAAGAGAATTGCCTACGCCCAGGAGTTGGAGGTTGCTGTGAGCTGTGATGCTACAGCACTCTACTAAGGGCAATAAAGTGAGACTCTGTCTCTAAAAAAAAATAAAGTGTGCCCATGATGAACACAGACCCCCCAAAAGAAACAGGGGCACATGGAGGAGGTTCTAGGAGGACCCAGACTGACCAGCTAGGGGATGAGTTTGCTTCTCAAAGGAAAACACCAGTGGGAGAGGGAAGATGATGGCAGACGTGGTCACTGCTAGCTCTTGCCAAGTGGCTCCTCCAATGGGAGCTGGCCTAGTAAGATCCTACATTGCACTACTTGGGGATAGAAGAAAGAGATGGAATTAAAATACCGTAACACATAAAATATGGGTGGGGTAGCAATTGTAATTAAAGTGATCTACAATCCTTCCAGAGGAAAATAGTAGAAATACTGATTAACTGTAGAGTTTCATATGTTACACGTATCCAGAAAGCCACTAAAAATGTGTAACTAGAAAATATACCATCTAAACCAGACAAGGAAAAAAATTAAAGTATTTCAGTCAGAGGGCAGGAATGAAAGAAGAAAATCAGGATTAAAAATGTGACCACAAGTTATCAGATTGGATGTTAAAACAATGACAAAACAGCCACCACCAAACAAAAGTTGATAGACTGGGTTTAAGGTAAATCTGTAAATCTCTGTTTACAAGAGAAATACCTAAAATACAACACAGAAATAAAAGTACAACAGAAGATAAACTGGGGCTTTGGTTCCTAGTAACACAACAAACGAACACAGGCCAGTGGCTCCCTTCCTCAAAATTCAACCCTAGAAGGTACCGCTACAAAAACCAAACCAAAGGCAAACACGCAAAAATCTCCCCCAGATCCTGTAAGAACCCTGACACTGCAGGTTCTCGGACTGGAAGTGAAGGCAGGATGTCAGGGAGATGTCCACTCTTGCTAGACACAGAACAGTCAAGTCACAGGTGTCAGTGGGTCACTATCAGGCAGCCCCAAGTTCTGCTGAGGTAAGAAGAGGGGTGGGCCAGGCAGCTGCTCCTAGGAATAAAACTCCCAGCCCTTTCCACCTCCAAAATAGATGGCAACTAGGAAGTGCGCCTCTGCACAGATTGCTTCCTCACAGCCTGCAGGTGGGTCTCGGGGCAGCTGCTGGAGAAGCCGTCAGCAGCAACTGTTAGATTCCTGTTAAGACCTTCCCCTTAAACTCACTGGGAGGAACAGAGCAGAGCCTGGCTCTGGCTTTGCACTAATAAATACCACCAGACAGAGGCGCTGGTGCCATGTGGAACATGAGCTCGCAGCTAAAATCACCAAGATGCCACCTGAAGAATACAAGTCCCTCCCACAAGGGCAGCAAACTAAACAAAGATTCAAAATAAAGCTCAATAAGCAGGGAAATAGTAGCAATTTGAAATAGGAACAAGAACCAAATAGAAATACTAAATGTAAAATAATACAATAAAAGGGATAGGAGAGACACAACTCACATCCTACTAGTGGGCTGGAGCATCACACTGAGGGCCTTTGCCAAAAGGAAGTGGGAAGACGTGAAAACACAGAAACACACAGCAGCCCCAGGACAGAGTAGCAGTGCCAGGAGTCCTGAAAGGAAAGGGGGAAAGTGGAGGGAATATTTGAAGAAATAATGAGACTGACTTTCCCAGAATCAAAGAAAGATGAAAGGCCTCAGAGTGATGAGTAAGAACAAAGTACTAATGGGACACTGCGGTGAAAGACACAGAAGACAAACTACGAAAACTAGAAATCCTGAAAGCTCAGCGAGAAGCAGAACAATCACAGAGGAACAAGAATCACATTGACATCAGGGTGTTTAACAGGATCCTTGGGTGAAAGGACAGAGAGGAATAATGTTTTCACAGTGCTGAAAGAGAACTTTGACCTCAAAATTTATACCAAGGCAAACGCATTTAAAGACGAGTGTAATAAAAATATTCTCTGCGACATGGGCTTCACAAACTTTTTCACAGAGGCTCCATTTAGAAAATATTTTTTAGCTGGGTGTGGTGGCACACACTTGTAGTCTAAGTCAGGAGGCTGAGGTAGGACGATCATGAGCCCACGGACTCAAGGCTCCCAAGAGCTTGGATCCCACCACTGCACTCAAGCCTCAGCAACAGCAAGAAACCTCATCTCCTAACTACACACATACGCATGCATACACACATAGACATAGGAAGGCAAGACCAAAGAACCTAAGAGTCTACGTCTTATAGGAAGAAGATTTAGATGGTAAGTTAAAGGAAGCAATAGGAGGCCAGGCATGGTGGCTCACGCCTGTAATCCTAGCATACTGGGAGGCTAAGGCTGGTGGATTGCTTGAGTTCATGAGTTCAAGACCAGCCTGAGCAAAAATCTAAGACCCCCCCCCTACTAAAAATAGAAAAACTGAGGCAAGAGGATCACTTGAGCCCAAGCTGGAGGCTGCTGAGAGCTATGACTCCACCGCACTCTACTCAGGGCAACAGCTTGAGACTCTATCTCAAAACAAAAAAAATTAGCCAGGCTTTATGTCAGGCACCTGTAGTCCCAGCTACTCTGGGATTACTGAGGGAAGAGGATTGAGCCCAAGAGTTTGAGGAGGTTGCTGTGAGCTATGACATCACGGCACTCTACACAGCATGACAGAGATTCTTGTCTCCAAAAAGAAAAAAGAAACCAATAGGAGTATACAAACATGATTAGTATTAAGAGTAATACCAACTTGGTGCCTGTGGCTCAAACGGCTAAGATGCCAGCCACATACACCTAAGGTGGCAGGTTCAAATCCAGCCCAGGCCCGCCAAACAACAATGATGGCTGCAACCAAAAAAAAAAAAAAAAAAAAAAAGCCAGGCATTGTGGCGGGCATCTGTAGTCCCAGCTACTTGGGAGGCGGAGGCAGGAGACTCACTTGAGCCCAGGAGTTGGAGGTTGCTGTGAGCTGTGATGCCACAGCACTCTACCCAGGGGGACAGCTTGAAGCTCTGTCTCAAAAAAAAA
>CAUYTI010038146.1:0-11018 GCA_963575145.1 Galago senegalensis | reverse complement strand
TAATAGATCCAATTTATACTTGCAATAAGCTGCATAGGTGTGGTCTCCCTATTAATCCTGCCTCTATCGATTCACCTGCCTCCTTTTCCCTCCCCCTCCCCCCTTCATCCTAGGCTATAGTTGTGATTCATCTTTCATATGAACGTGTGAGTGATTATAAATTGGTTTCATAGTAGTACTGAGAACATTGGATATTTTTTTTCCATTCCTGAGATACCTTGCTAAGAAGAATATTTTCCAGCTCCATCCATGTAAACATAAAAGAGGTAAAGTCTCTTTTTTAGTGCTGCATAGTATTCCGTGGTATACATATATCATAATTTATTAATCCATTCAAGGGTCAATGGGCACTTGGGCTGCTTCCATGACTTGGCAATTATGAATTGAGATGCAACGAACAATCTGGTGCAAATATCTTTGTTGCCATATGATTTTTGGTCTTTTGGATATACACCTCATAGAGGAATTACAGGATTAAACAGAAGGTCTACATTTAGATCCCTGAGTGTTCTCCAAACTTCGTTCCAAAAGGAACGTACTAGTTTGCATTCCCACCAGAAGTGCAGAAGTGTTCCCTTTTCTCCACATTGACACCAACATTTGTAGTTTTGGTATTTTGTGATCTTGGCTACTCTTACTGGAGTTAGATGGTATCTCAGAGTGGTATTGGTTTCCATTTCTCTGATGATTAAAGATGATGAGCAATGATTTTTCATGTGTCTGTAGACCATGCACATGTCTTCTTCACAGAAGCTTCTGTTCGTGTCTCTTGCCCACAATGAAATGGGATCACTTGTTTTTTTCTTATTAATAAGTTTGAGTTCTCTGTGGATTCTGATTATTAGACCTTTGTCAGTAGTACAAGTTGCAAAAATCCTCTCCCATTCTGACGGATGTCTATTTGCTTTACTTAGTGTGTTCTTGGCAGTGCAGAACCTTTTTAATTTGATCAGATCCCAGTAATGTATTTTTGATGTTACTTCAATTGCCAGGGGTGTCCTCCTCATAAAGTATTCTTCCAGGCCAATTTTTTCAAGTGTTTCCCTTGCACTCTCTTCAAGAATTTTTATAGTTTCATGTCTTAAGTTTAAGTCCTTTAACCAGTGAGAGTCAATTCTTGTTAGAGGAGACAGGTGTTGGTCCAGTTTCAGTCTTCTACAGCTCACCAGCCAATTCACCCAGCACCATTTGTTAAATAGGGAATCTTTCCCCCAAATTTATATTATTGATAGGCTTATCAAAGATCAAATGATGATAAGTGTCTGGGTTCACCTCTTGGTCATCAATTCTGTTCCATACATCTACCTCTCTATTTTTGTGCCAGTACCGTGCTATTTTGATCACTATCAATTTATAGTATAGTCTAGAGTCTGGAAGCATGATTCCTCCCGATTTGTTTTTATTTCAGAGTAATGTCTTGGCTATTTGAGGTTTTTTTTCTATTTTCCATATAAAAGAAAGTACTAATTTTTCCAGGTCTTTAAAGTATGACAGAGGTGTTTTAATAGGGATCACATTAAATCTGTAGATTGGTCTAGGTAGTATAGACATTTTAACAATGTTGATTCTTCCCAGCCATAAGCATGGTATATTTTTCCATTTTTTCCGTTGGTTAACATCTTCAGCTACTTCTTTTCTCAGAGTTTTATAGTTCTCTTTGTAGAGATCTTTTACATCCTTAGTTAGATACACTCCCAGATATTTCATCTTTGTTGGCACTATTGTAAAGGAAATACAGTCCTTGATTATTTTTTCCCCTTGACAATTGTTGGTATATATAAAGGCTACCGATTTATGAGTGTTAATTTTGTATCCTGAGATGTTTCTGTATTCCTTGATCACTTCTAAGAGTTTTGTAGTTGATTCCCTTGGGTTTTCCAGATATATAATCATATAGTCTGTGAAGAGTGACAGTTTGATCTCCTCTGGTCCTATTTGGATCCCCTTGATTGTCTTCTCTTGCCTGATTGTGGTGGCTAAGACTTCCATTACAATGTTAAAAAACAGTGGAGACAATGGGCATCCTTGCCTGGTTCCAGATCTGAGTGGAAATGATTTCAATTTAACTTCATTCAATATGATATTGGCTGTGGGTTTGCTGTAGATGGCCTCAATCAATTTAAGAAATGTCCCTTCTATCCCTGTTCTCTTAAGTGTTCTGATCAAGAAAGGATGCTGGATATTATCAAAAGCTTTTTCTGCATCAATTGAGAGAATCGTATGGTCATTGTTTTTTAATTTGTTTATGTGATGTATTATATTTATGGATTCACATATATTGAACCATCCTTGGGAACCTGGGATGAAACCCACCTGGTTATGATGTATAATTTGTTTGATGTGCTGTTAGATTATATTTGCTGGGGTCTTATTGAATATTTTTGCATCAATATTCATTAGAGATATTGGTCTATAATTTTCTTTTCTTGTTCAGTCTTTTCCTGGTTTGAGGATCAAGGTGATGTTTGCTTCATAGAATGTGTTGGAAAGTATTCCTTCTTTTTCTATGTTTCGGAAAAGCTTAAGTAATATAGGTACTCATTCCAATTTAAAGGTTTGGTGGAATTGTGATGTGAAACCATCTGATCCAGAGCTTTTCTTTTTAGGGAGAATTTGTATAGTTGATACTATTTAAGAACTTGATATAGTCCTGTTCAACATTTCCATTTCATTCTGGCTAAGTCTAGGAAGGTGACATGCTTCCAAGTATTGGTTAATTTCCTTCAGATTTTCATATTTCTGAGAATAGAGTTTCTTGTAATATTCATTAAGGGTGTTTTAAATTTCTGAGGTGTCTGTTGTTATTTCATCTTTGTCATTTCTGATTGATGAAATTAGAGAGTTTACTCTTTTATTCCTGGTTAGGTTAGGCAAAGATTTATCTATTTTATTGACCTTTTCAAAAAAACAATTTTTTCATTTATTGACCTGTTGTATAATTCTTTTATTTTCAATTTCATTTAATTCTGCTCTAATTTTGGTTATTTCATTTCTTCTACAAGGTTTGGGATTGGAATGTTCTTCCTTTTTCAGTTGCTTGAAATGTACCATTAAGGTATTGACTTCCTCTCTTTCCATTCTTTTGAGGACGGCCTGCAATCCTATAAATTTCCTTCTTAGAACTGCCTTTGCAGTATCCCAGAGGTTCTGGTAATTTGTGTTTTCATTATCATTTTGTTCCAAAAATTTGGTAATTTCCTTTTAAATCTCATGTATGACCCAGCTATCATTCAGCATGTGGTTATTTAGTTTCCATGTTTTTGTATGAGTATACAGATTTCTGTTGTTACTGAGTTCAGTTTTTAATCCATGATGGTCCAAGAAAATACAAGGAATGATTTCTATTTTTTTAAATTTGCTGAAGTTAGACTTGTGATCTAAGATGTGATTAATTTTGGAGGATGTTCCATGAGCTGATGAGAAGAATGTGTATTCAATTTAGTTAGGATGGAATGTTCTGTAGATATCTGTTAAATGTAATTGTTGAATGAATGTAAAGGTTGAAGTTTAAGTCTAAAATTTCCTTGCTTAGCTTCTTACTGGGGGATCTATCCCACACTGCCAAAGGGGTGTTAATATCTCTGACTATTATGGTGCTGGAGGAAATCACATTGCTCTTGTCTGTTAGACTCTGTCTTATAAATTGAGGTGCATTCTGGTTGGGTCCATAAATGTTAGTAATTGAAATTTCATCATGTTGAGTGTTGCCCTTAACAAGTATGAAGTGACCATCCTTATCTTTCCTTACTTGTGTTGGTTTAAAGCCTATTGTATCTGTGAATAAAATTGCAATGCCTGCTTTTTTCTGATTTCCATTTGACTGAATTATAGATGACCATCCCTTCACCCTGAGTCTATGTTTATCTTTTAAGGTAAGTTGAGATTCTTGAATGCAGCAGATGTCTAGCCTGAGTTTTTGTATCCAGTCAGCCAACCTGTGCCTCTTTAGAGGATAATTTAAGCCATTAACATTGATTGAGAATATTGATAAGCCTGGTAGTATTTTGAGTATCAAGTTTTTCGAAAGACCAATGGACATTTTTAATCCTTTCACCACTGTAGAAGTTAGAATTTGATCAAATGTTTCTTAGCAAGTTTGCTTTGGTGGTGGGGGATCGTGCTGTTCATTATGGAGGATAGGTCTGAGAATATCCTGGAGAAATGGTTTAGTTATGACAAATTTCTTCAACATGTGCATGTCATTAAAGTATTTAATTTCTCCATCATAAATGAAACTCGGTTTAGCTGGATACAGGATCCTGGGTTGAGAGTTATTTTGTTTAAGGAGATTAAAGGTGGATGACCATCCTCTTCTAGCATGAAAGGTTTCAGCAGAGAGATCTGCAGTCATTCTAATGTTCTTCCCCTTATAGGTATGGTTTTCTTATGTCTGGCTGCTTATAGAATTTTCTCCTTCATATTAACTTTGGTGAAGCTAATTATAATGTGTCTATGAGATTTCTTATTTGGGTTAAGTCATGCTGGGGTTCTGAAACTGTCTGCTGTCTGAATTTCAGAATTTCTTGGCATGTCTGGGAAATTCTCTTTGATTATTTCATGAAAAAGAGCATCTGTGTCCTTCAAAGCCACCTCTTCACCTTCAGGAATTCATATAAGGTGAATATTATATCTCTTTAAATTATCCCAGAACTCTCTGAGAGAATGATCCATTTTTGCTCTCCATTTGTCTTCCTCATAGAGCATTTGGGAGCATTCAAAAGCTTTGTCTTCAATGTCAGAGATCCTTTCTTCTGCCTGCTCCATTCTGTTACTGAGGTATTCTACTGTATTTCTCAGATCTTTGAGGGCTACAAGGTCTTGCCTCAATGTGTCAAAATCTTTGGTGATTTTTATCTTTGAATTCATTGAATTCTTGAGACATTTTTTGAATTACTCCTTGAAATTCTAATTCCATCTTTACCTCCATTCTGTTGATCTTTTTTTTTTTTTTAGAGACAGTCTCACTGTGTTGCCCTTGGTAGAGTGCCATGGCATCACAGCTCACAGCTCACAGCAACCTCCAGCTCTTGGGCTTAGGCAATTCTATTTCCTCAGCCTCCCAAGTAGCTGGGACTACAGGTGCCCACCACAACACCCAGCTACTTTTTTTGTTGCAGTTTGGCTGGGGCCAGGTTTGAACCCGCCACCCTTGGTATATGGGGTTGGCACCCTACTCAATGAGCCACAGGTGCCACCATATTCTGTTGATCTCATTTGCTATCCAAATTCTGAACTCAATTTTTCACATTTCAACCATTTGTTTATGAATGGGATCTTGTGCTGTGTCTGCAATATCGTTCTTTGAGGGAGATGATCTACTCTTGATTATTCATGTTGCCAGAGTTTTTCCACTGATTCTGCTTCATGATTGTTTTTTGCCGGTTGGCTAGATGGGCAGATAAGATGAAATTGGATTGGGAGCCCCTGGAGTTGTGGTTAACCAGCCCTTTGTCAAGGATCTGAGACTGGTGACTGCAGCTTTTTACCCTACAGCTTTGCACAGGACTCGTACAATATTATAGTCTGAGGCTGAGGAAACATGCTTGGTGTGGTGGAGTTAGGTGGCTCTGTCTTGTGTTCAGCTGGTCCTTGTCTGATCCTAGTGGATCAGTGACTGGTTTGAGGTCTTAGCTGTGGAGAAATACAAGCAACTAAGACACCCCACACCCCATGGACAACAATTGGAAGAGGAAAATCAACCCTGCCGGTCACCACATAACCAGGGTAGCACCCGAGAGGGTCCTTGGGTGATTGGCCCAGGTTAGGAGTTCCAAACCAATTGGCCCCATCAGTATGAACTCTCAAGTGGGAGAGTTCGAAAGGTCTCCAGCAACTAGATGGCAGAAGTCTACTGGCTGCTTAAATTTAGCTCGCTCCAGGGCTCTGTGGAGTCAGACAGGCCTGCCCAGTAGCAGAGTTGGACCAGGGAGCTATGTCTTTTTCTCCACTTTGCTCCCATTTCAAACTCAGTCACTGGTCACCCCATGGCTGAGGTCCTGCTACCTTCAATAAAAAGATGTGCCAGGGCTTTGTGCCTATCAGAGTCAAAGGAAGGTCAATGCCCTCTCTGCCACCAGCTGGTTAGGGAAGCTGAGGCCTGCCTGCTTCAGGTACTTAATAGCCACTGGAGAGTGTTCCACCTGAACTCAGTCTAATCCTGAGGATAACAAGTTAAATATTTTTCTCCCTTAGCCACCATGCCTTTGGCCCAGCTGCTCTGTAGCACCAGTATCCCTATAGAGCAATGTCTTGTTTCCTCTGGCAGTCTTCAGAGTTAGGAAGGTATCTCTCTAAGATTAGACCCCAGCTGGATCACTCTATTATTGCTGAATCTTTGTGGGAATTGACCCTACATAGCTCCCAAGTGATTGCCACAGCCAGCGAGTTGGCTAAAGGAGCAGCTCCGGGAGCGTGGGGCACATGGATCCAGCAGCAGGGCAGGGGACACTGCACATGGTTCTGGCAGTGTAAGGGAACCTGGTGACTTCAGCAAGGAAGCACTTGACCCACAAATCTGACAGGATGGGGCACAGCATGGAGGATCCAGCAGGGTAAAGTGCAGGGTGTTTCTAGCAGGGTGGAGAACTGCAACTCTGGTGGGCAGAGCGCACCGATGGCTGGGTGGGGCATGGGGTACTTGGTTAGGCAGGGCAGCATTGCTGTTTATAAGCCTCCTCCCACAGTGTCTGTAGGGGTTCTGGATCATCAGGCAAAGGGGGAATTGTGGGCTGGAAGTTCAGAATGGCAGGTTCAAAAGTAGTTCAAAATTAGAAAATTAGAATCAAAGAAGTTCAAAATTAGTTCAATTTTCCTGCCTGGAAAGATAGGGCTCAGGGTCACAACAGGGTCCCTCTGGGGAAGTAGTCCCAACTTCCTGCGGCTCTCACCCGTGGGGTAAGACAAGAGGTCCTCAGTTCACTTCTCACCTGTAGAAAACCTACAGGAGCAAACAAAGAGAAAAAAACACACACACAACTTTCTTAAGGGAGGGGATGGACACTTTTCCTTTGGAATGAATTTTGTGCCTGAAGTTTGCTTTCTTAGAGTCTCAGCTTGCCTCAGCAGAGGTGACCTGCAGTTATTACTCTTCTCTCTCAGTTCAGCTCCCAGTCTTCAGCTTAATTGGGTACTTTTTGGACATTATCCTTCCCTCTGGTTGGGAGCTTCTGTTGAAGTCTGGTTCCAGTCAGCCATCTTGCCCCCCTCTGTCTCCCAAATTATTAAGTTAATGATAATTATATGCCAACCTCTAGCCCCCAACCCCAAATGTCCTCATTATTTTCATCTCTTCTCTTCTATCCAAAAATCAGTCTCTAAAAAGAGTGTGTCCTCTAACAGCTGAGCCCTGTCGGCCTGTGTCATTCATTCACTGCCTCGCTGTCATGAGCTCTACTTGCCACATTCCTGACAGGATTCTGACAACTTCTACGATGTCAGACATGTTTATTAGCATTCACTTTTCCCTTTAGCCTGTTAAGAATTTGCTGATTGAAACAACCTTAAAACATCTTTTAGTTACAATTAGTCACGAGCACAAAGTTGCCCATATTGTGTCTGCTGTGGCAGTAATTTTCCTCTCAGATCCATTTCAAACTGTCATTTCCTCAGTATTCAGTCTCAGGCATCCTCAGTATTGGCCACGCTCATGTAACACAACTTGGTTCCCTCACTTCATACCCCATTAGCTAAATTCCTTCACAGGCACACTCCCCCTCAATTAGCTTTGGAATGTTGTGTAGAGGAAACAGCACTGAACTGAGGGGGTCAAGTCTTAATCTGTGCAAAATCATTTCATCTTCCTTAGTTTTTTTACCTATGAAATGGGGTGAAAGTTGGAAAAGCTTGAAATAAATTATTGTCAATGTTCTAAATTTTAAACTTCTGTGAGTTAGTTTACGGTTATCCCCTCTCTTTTTAAGCTTAAAGACTGCACATTATTTCTCTCTATTTAAGTTTAAGGACTGCATAGTTATTTTTAGAGATGTATCTCCAAATAATGCAGCTTTCTGATGATGCTTTCAAGTTATCCTTTTTTCTCTTTATATCATTTAGCACATTCACCTCTAGAAAAGCAGTGTAGATGGATGTTCTGTCATCAGTACGTTCTTTTCATTAGCACAAAAATGTATGCTTAATAAATTAATCAAAACCTTGCCCAACTACAAAAACATATAAGTTCAAAGTTAGAGTTTTTATTATTGTAAATTAGCAGTCCACTGTCTCTAACTAAAAACATCACCATGGCTAAGTTTCCAGCACTATCTAGATCACCATTTCTGGTCAATTCGAAAATCATAGGAAATATATTTGTTTATGTCTTTATTAAGTTTTGATCAATGAACTAGAAATCAGAGTAGACTGCTTGTCTGGAAATGCTCTCAGAAAGGCACTGAACTATCATGAAACTTCTTAAAGAGGGCTTGGGTTTAGTGCAAATGTGGGACAAAGGATGAAACTGGTTCCTATTTTAGTAAAGGCAGTTGCCTTTTCCCAATATGATTGAGCCAAACTACTACACAAACTTCACTCTGTCAGGCTCTTAGCACAAAGCAAATACTACTGCAAGTAAAGTATTTCTCAGCATGATAATGCTTGTAGCTTCTGGAAGTTACAGAGAGAATTTCCTCAGCTCTCAGGAATGCCTGGATTTGTGAGAGCACTAGACCAGTACTTCAATCAAAGTAAAACAGAGACATTTCAGCCAAGTGGTCAGCTTCTCTCTTCCCCAGTGGTTCTTCAGGCCAACTTCTGGAATTCCACCACTAAAGTCATTTTTATAATAGGCTCCAAAGTGTTTTTGTATGTTTTATATCCTCTATGAGCTTACAAAAAAATTAATAATTCCTTTGTGACTTTATTAAATGAAATATACACATTGCCTATAATATTAATATTTGGAATGTCATTCTGATCACTATAATTTGGGAATTCCAAAATTGCCTTGCCTTACTGTGTTTAAAACATATACTCCCTACACATGGCTATCAATGGCTATAAACAATGCACAGTTTTTAGTATGCACAAGGAGGCAGCAAACTTTTCCTAAAAAGTGCTGGATAGTAAATCCTTTTGGCTTTATGGGCTATGAGGTCTTTGTCACAACTACACAACTCTGCCATTGTTGCTCAGAAGCAGTGATAGGCAATGTGTGAGTCACTATGAAAGTTTTGAGACAGACTGTGTCAATTATTGTTCAAAAAACACAGTCATCAGAGTACTTTCTGATATACAAAGTTTCAACTTCCTTGGTTTATTGGTGTTGCTGGGAAGGTTTCATTTATTTGTTTCTGTCTGTGAAGATTTTGTTACTCAATTTTTGTGTATCTCAAAAATTTCATAATGACTCACATACACCCATGAATGGACCTGGCTGTGTCCCAATAAAATTTCATCGAGCAAGTAGATGTAGCTTCAGCCCATCAGCCAAGTTTGTTGTCCCCTAGTCTGGGTAATCTTTTTATAACAACCAGATCAGATAATATTGAATCTATCTAAAAATTAATTGGATTTTTTAATTTAACACAGTATTGAACTCTCCCTATAGACAAAGACTACTTTGTATTTTATTCTGAAGTAGCCAGAGAAATATTCTAGATTAGGCTTTCTTATAATGGAAATTTAACACAGTTTTGCCAAAATACATATCAACTAGCATTTATTTAAGGAATAATAATTTATAAAGCTCTTTGTTATACTTTATTTCATCTAACCATCAAAACAACTCTATGAAATAAGTATTTTTTTTCTTTCCCTTTTGTAGCTAGGGAAACTATGTAAGACTAAGTTTAATGATTCACTGAGAAATCGTTACAGCCAGGAATTGTTGAACTCAGGTCTGACACCAAAACCATATCAACTTCACTATTCCAAAACTAAACAGTAATGGCAAAATTATCAATCATGCTTACAACAATAAATCTAATGACATCGTTCAATGAGTTCTGAATCCAAGTGAAAATCCCATTCAGTCAACATTCATTTAATATATGAGGCTGACATCAGAAACTGCGAAGTAGCATATGCTATTGTATAGCATACACAGAATTCACCACACAAAAGCACTCTCCTGATATACATCTGATAATGCATCAAATTTTAAAAATAAGGTTATTGTAATCTTTTGTTTTAGTAGTCCCTTCCTAATTCCTGGTAATGACAAATTTCTTTTTCTAAATATTAAATAACTATATTCTAAGAATCCATTTTAGAATATTTTTTTCTGGAAGAAATTTCAGATGTATTTATCTATAGTTTATATATTACAGACTCACATGTTTTGACATGTATCCAAGTCTTCGCACTGAAATGATTCTGTTATCATATCTTCTAGTTTTTCTACTACACAAAGTTAATGGTGTCTAGGCCTGAGACAGGAATGTATTGTGAGCTCCTAACCTTTCCAAACTTGAATCTCAATGTAATCTTCAGCAAGCAAATACAAAATTTTATCATTTGAAGAGTGTCCTCCTTGAAGGAAAAAAAAATATGAGAGTAAAAAAATTCAAATGGTTCTCTGCTTGGATAACTTTCTGCCATTTTCCCCGCAATGGAAATGTCATTCTTTTATTATTATTATTATTATTATTATTATAAATATAATTGCTTTAAAATTCTTCCTAGAAAGATAACTGTTTCTATGGTTTCAGAATTGTTTATTGTTTTAGAACCTCAGTTCATTGGACAACCTTACACCTTATATCTCATTTTTATTAGCAGTGTAACTTTTCATCTCTTTACTCTATTATCTGTACTTACGCCCTTATCTTCTTAAAATATGCTATAGAAATCCAAGGACAAAGGAGGGAAAAAAATGTTTTCTTTCATCAATAAGCCCTGTTTTTATTTTCATTTTAAAAATCAAATAAAGTGGCTCGGCGCCTATAGCTCAACCGGCTAAGGCGCCAGCCACGTACACCTAAGGTGGCGGGTTCAAATCCCCAGCCCGGACCCACCAAACAACAATGACGGCTGCAACCAAAAAATAGCCAGGCGTTGTGGTGGGCGCCTGTGGTCCCAGC
>CAUYTI010038144.1:0-11192 GCA_963575145.1 Galago senegalensis | reverse complement strand
GCGGGCGCCTGTGGTCCCAGCTACTTGGGAGGCGGAGGCAAGAGACTCGCTTGAGCCCAGGAGTTGGAGGTTGCTGTGAGCTGTAATGCCATAGCACTCTACCCAGGGGGACAGCTTGAGGCTCTGTCTCAAAAAAAAAATTCCCTTTTTGTGATTATTTAGGTTCCTTCCAATTTTTCTTTTGTAATTATGAAGGTACAGTGAATATATTCCAAAATCTTACTTTTGTTTCTCATTTCCTTAAAATAAGTTTTTGGATATGAAATTATTCAAAGGCTTCTGAACTTTTTTTAGGCTCTGGATACATATTGTTTTTTCCTGGTGAAGTTCATATCAGTTACATTCCGACGAGGTAGGACAGTTAACATTGATTATTAGGATATACGAGTATACTATTTATTGCATCTTTTCTTCTTAATGGTAGAATTTTTCACATGTATATAAAAGTAAAATGAGTAATGTAATTAACCTTCCTTGTACTTATTACCCAGCTTCAACAATTACCAACATATTGCCAATTTTTAAAATCATACATACACATATCCCTTTTTTAAATTAGTGGAATACTTTTAGACAGTTCCTAAACATCATTACCATTTTGCCTATATTTAAGACTTTTTTCCTACTTCTATTCAACCAGAAACCTCAGTTGTTACATACCAGGTATGTTTGTACTTAAAAATTCTAAAGATTGTTCATATCCCTGAGATGTACTTTACTCATAGATAAGCTTCATAGCCATTTCTGGGGCCTGATCCTTATTTTAGAAAAGGAAGGTCTTGAGTGATTGACATTCTGTATAGAGGCGAAATATGTACAAAATATGTATCACATGGGGAAACAAATAAAACTGTAAGATGCAAACACAAAACAAACGATAACAGGAATAGAAAGGAGTTAATTTACTGGCAATAGTACAATTTATAGTCCCTAAGAGCATTGCAGGATAAAATAACACTTGGTATTTTTAGTGATGAAGTTAATGACTTACCAAGAAAAATGTATCAACTACCTGAATGGGACTCCTGAAAGACAACATCAAAAGTTGTTCTGCCTTCTGTGATGGCTCCCTAACTGTTTTTTATGGAATGCGGGTTGTTATGGTGATGAGTGGGTACATAAAGGGAAGGAGATTGTGGATCTCAGAATGTGGCGAAAGGGCCTGCATCCAGGTCAGGAAAAGTTTCAGGTTACTCCTTTGAGCTGTGCTTGCTATTTCACTTTGTTTTTATGTCAGCACATAGCAGTGAGGACAGTACTTTTTTCAAGGATTCTGCAAACCATTCTGATCTCCGTCTACTCTCTGTCTCTCCTGGAGAGACAGCCAAAAGGCATGGGCCAGGGGATGTGTGAGATGGGAAGGTGGAAGGATTTAGAGGTTTAGGTGAGGGTGAAGAGGTTTAGTGAGAACTGGAGTGACAGGAGACTGTGGTTACTTACTGATATGTGTATGTGTTTGTAGATAAATGTTTGTTGAGTGAATGGGCTGAAATACCTGTATTATTGTTTAAGAAATTAAAGTTGGAGTATTTCCAGGTTCAACATTTGATGAACTAACTAACTAGGCTGCTAAAAATAGAAGGGAAACAAAGGATATAGGATGGAGGCAATCACAGAACCCTGATAGCTTGGAGGTATCAACAGGGTAGAAGGAAACATGAATTCTAGAAAAATAATGGGATACACGTACATACATTTCTTCTTTTTTTTTTTTAGACAAAGTCTCACTTTGCTGCCCCCAGTAGGATGCTGTGGTGTCACAGCTCACAGCAACCTCAAGCTCTTGGGCTTAAGCAATTCTCTTGCCTCAGCCTCCCAAGTAACTGAGACTAGAAGCACCCACCACAACACCCGGTTATTTTTTTGTTGTTGTCATTGTTTGTTGTTTAGCAAGTCCGGGCCGGGTTCGAATCTGCCAGCCCTGGTACATGTGGCCAGCACCCTAACCACTGAGCTACAGGTGCTGAGCCATATATTTCTGATTATATTATTTATTCAACAAATAATTTGGGAGAATCTGCCCATATTCTAGGGGGGAAAAACAGTAAGCAAATCAGATTTATTATAGAACTTACATTCTAGTGAGGAAGACACACAATATAAAATGTCAGATAGTATATACAACTTCCTTTTGCGACAGGCCTCACTTTTGTCTGTGTTTAATAAAGAAAACAGGTTGTTGTGTAATTAGAAATTAGGTGGCATCTGTGGGTAAGTGGTCAGACTGTGCGGATAGCCCCATTTAATTATACTGTATTGTCCTATCTGTATTTTAATTTTTATTAACATAGACTAATTTGAATTGTATTTTATCTTTTTTCCCCTTTTCAGAACTTTTTTATTTTATTTTAAATATCACTGTCAGCATACCCTTTTGGTGTGAAATTTGAAATCTACTTGGTTGGCCATTTCACAGCAGCTACTAGGTCTCTGGAGACTTACCAGATAGTTTTGAGGTCTGTGAAGTCTCTGGTCTCCCTCTGAAACCATTGGCTGCTTAGATCATTACTTGAAGTAGTGGAGTTTTCCATATCCTATAGGTCCTGGTCTGGCTCTTTTTTTTCCTCCTCCATCTACAACTAGGGATTTTTGTGGAGTTTTTATTTTTTTTTAAATTAAGGCAAAATACACGTAACACAAAATTGCCATCTTACCTATCAGTGTACAGTTCAATGGCATTAAACACATTCACATTGTTGCACTAGCATCACCTCCATCAGTCTTCATCCTGTTAAAAACTGAAGCTCTGAATCTCTTACAAGTTATAACTCCCAGTTATCCCCCTCAGGCTTATGTTTGTATGTTAAATGTTCTTTCTCACCAGAGAAATGGTTTTAATTTCATGAGTAATTTAGCCATTTTTTTTAACCAAATGAGATCTTACTTGTGTTGTGAAACAAAAAGACATTAGGAGACCTATGAATTTGATGTCCACCAGGTAAGAAAGAACACGAAATCTGAAGCCAAATTACCTGAGTTCAAATATCTTCTCTCACTGCCTTTGTGACTCTGGGCAGGTTATTTAACATCTCTGTGCCTCAGTTTCACCATCTGAAAACGGAGCTAATAATAACACTTCCTTGTAGCACTGTTATGAGGATCAGTTGATGTGTGTCTCTTGGGAAACTTGCAGTTATGTTACAGAGTAAGACATGCTTCTAGAAAATAAACACTACAGTGTTATAAATATCAAGTCATATAGCATAAATGTAATAGGAATTATAGGAGGAAAAAGTCACTGATACTGTGGTATCTAAGAATAGGTTCATGGAGGGGCAATCAAAGGAACCTTCCACAGACTCCTAGCCCCACATCTCTACCAGCATCTGCAGTTAATATGCTCTGTCTCATCTACACCCACAAACTCTGCATCCACATCTGTAATACAAACTCTCTTGCTCCTGTCCAGACCTAGGGTCCTCACTGGAGTACTATAACCTATGTCTTTCTGCCTGTTAATAAGGACAGTCCTCTAGCATTTTTCTTCTCTCTCTTCTGCATTATCGATTTCTTATTTTCTGCTGGATCATTCTCATTAGTGCATCAGCATGTTGTAACTGTCCTTGCTAAAAACAACAAAACAGAAATAACAAGTTTCTTGATTTCACTGTGCCTACCAGCCACCATTCTACTTCAGTATTCCCTTGTGCAGCAAAATTTTACAGAATTATGCTATTGGATCTAATACTTCACCTCGCTTTTTCTCTTAAACCCACTAAAATCAGGCTTTGACTCTATAATTACACCAAAACTGCTTTTATCAAGGTCACAGTCATGCCTACATTTCCAAATCCACTGGTCACTGCTTAGTCTTCATCTCACTTGACCTGTCAGCACCATTTGACACACTTGGTCCTTCTTCCTTGATGCAATTCACCAGACTTCCAGACTCTGCAGTGTCTTAATTTCTTTCTACCTTCCTTGATCATCCTTTCCCAGTCTTTCTGAAACTACAAACTAGTACATCTTAACAGTCTCCTCAACATTGCAACTTAGATGTCTCATTATCTTATCAAACTGAAATACAAGATCTTTCCCCTCCAAAAGATTTAGTCTGCCACACAGCCTTTCCTATCACAGTTAACGGGAACACTGTCTTTCCATAACTTTTTTCTTCCTGCATGGAATCATCAGCTAATCTTATTGTTCTACTTTTAAGTATATGCAAAATGTGAGTCACTTCTTACCATCTCTGCTAGTACCCTAGTCCAAACCATCATCATCTCTTCTCTACATTACTGCAGTAGCTTTCTTAATGGTTTCACTGCTTTTATCCTTGCCTCCCTACAACCTAATCCTATCAGACCAAAAGTTTTATTGCAATTTCTCAACCTTGGACATTTCGGTCAGGATGATCTTTTTTTGTAGGAAGTTGTCCTCTGGGTTGTAAGATGTTTAGACCATCCTTGGCCTCCTTAATCACTAGATCTCAGTGTCGCACCCTCCTGATGCGACAGTCAAAAATGTCTCCAGTTACTATCAAATGTCGTCTAGGGGCAAAATCACCCTGACTGAGAGACACTAGGTATTTTTCCTCTTCTGCCCAAAACTCTGTGATGGTCTCTCTTTCCTCTGAGAGTAAATGCTGGAGTCCGGGCAAGTCTTTAATGGCAGCCTATGTAGTGCTACCTGACCTGACCACACCTTTGACCTCATCCACTTCTGCTCTTTCTCCTCCTTTATACTCACTGGGTGTCACTGGCTTCCTTGCATTCCTTGGATCCAGTCAGCCCCACCTTTACCTGAGGGGCTTTGTTCTGTATCCTCTGCCTAGGACAATCTTCCAGGTTTCTGCATGGTTAATACCTTCACTCCCTCCTAGTCTCTGCTCAAATTTCACTTTGCCAATAAAGCCTACTCTTACAGTTGTGTCCTGCACCCAAAAGGTGTGCTATACTTAATACTTTTTTAAAAATTCCAATAGCAGCTCAGTGACTATGGCTCAAGCAGCTAAGGCGCCAGCTGCATATACCTGAGTTGGTGGGTTCAAATCCAGCCCAGGCCCACCAAACAATGATGGCTGCAACAAAAAATAGCCGGGCATGTGGCAGGTGCCTGTAGTCCCAGCTACTTGGGAGGCAGAGGCAGGAGAATCTCTTGAGCCCAGGAGTTGGAGATTGCTGTGAACAGTGATGCCACAGCACTCTACCCAGTACAACAGCTTGAGGCTCTGTCTCAAAAAAAAAAAAAGAAAAGAAAAGAAAAAAAATAAAAGAAAAATAATTCCAATAGCAAATCACTGAACTCTGACACCCCATTGGATGATAAAGTCAAAATATTTCCTTTGGACAAAAAAAATAAGGCCAACTCTGCTTGCTCTCTCTTTTTTCTTTTTTTGGCCAGGGCTGGATTTGAACCCACCACCTCTAGTATAGGGGGCTGGCGCCCAACTTCTTGAGCCACAGGCACCACCCTGCTCTTTCTATTTTATTCTGCAGCCTGTTTCCCTCCCAAAATATTTCTGGATCCACCTGCCTGTTTTGCTGTCACCTTGCAACATGGTAAATAATTTACTTTTGTTGTGTTTGCCTATCCCCTATTCCCTCACAAATATATCACTCTAAGTTTCTTCTCATAAATTATTGATTTTTTGTTTTATTCAAAAATAACTTTTTTTTAAAATGAGTAGAGCAGGTAAAGTTAGACCTAGGTTTAGGAGGATAGATGGGATTCTAGATTAAGGGGAAGCAAAGTGAAAAAGAAAAATTGCATGAACAAAAGTACAAGATACAGAAATATGTAAGTCAATGTGAAAACAAGTGTTTTTTGTTTTTTGAGACAGAGCCTCAAGCTGTCCCCCTGGGTAGAGTGCTGTGGCATCACAGTTCACAGCAACCTCCAACTCTTGGGCTCAAGCAAGTCTCCCTCAGCCTCCCAAGTAGCTGGGACCACAGGCGCCCGCCACAATGCCTGGCTATTTTTTGGTTGCAGCCATCATTGTTGTTTGGTGGGCCTGGGCTGGATTTGAACCCGCCACCTTAGGTGTACGTGGCTGGCTCCTTAGCCACTTGAGCCACAGGCACCGAGCCTTTTGGTTTTTTTTGAGATAGAGAGCCTCAAGCTGTCACCCTGGGTAGAGTGCTGTGGCATCACAGCTTACAACCTCCAACTCCTAGGCTTAAGCGATTCTCTTGCCTCAGTCTCCCAAGTAGCTGGGACCACAGTGCCCAGCTATTTTTTTGGTTGTCATCTTTGTTGGCCCAGACTGGATTTAAACCCACCAGCTCTAGTGTATGTGGCTGGCGCCTTAGCCAATTGAGCTACTGGTGCCCAACCTGAAGACAAGTTTTTAGTGTACTGGCCTGATTGCAGTTAAGAGTTTAGAATTTGGTACATAAGACAGATACCGGGCAGTGCCTGTGGCTCAGTGAGTAGGGCGCCGGCCCCATATACCGAGGGTGGCGAGTTCAAACCCGGCCCCAGCCAAACTGCAATAAAAAATAGCCAGATGTTGTGGTGGATGCCTGTAGTCCCAGCTACTCAGGAGGCTGAGACAGGAGAATCGCCTAAGCCCAGGAGTTGGAGGTTGCTGTGAGCTGTGACTCCACAGCACTCTACCAAAGTCAATAAAGTGAGACTCTGTCTCTTAAAAAAAAAAAAAAAAGAAAGAAAGAAAGAAAGATACCACTAAGAAGGTACTTTGAAACCAAGTTGGATAAGTACAAAACATAATCCTATCAAAAGTGGGAGTCTTAAGATTTGTAAATCAAAAAATGATAAAGATGAAGACAATGTCTTGATAGATCCGGTGTTTTGGCTTACTCAGAATCCACCTTTTGCATTAGAGGCTAAAAAGCTGTAAATAGCACCCAGATTCTCTTCCACTAGGGTTCTAGATATGACCACTTCCATCACTCATCTGCACTTGGCTGAGACTTAAATTCAGAACTGATTTAAATAAGGAGAAAACGGAGTCATCTATTTAACTGGAAGCAAGGCATTGTGGTTCATGGGGTTTTCATGAAAGACAGTGAATTGTTTGGCATATTCCAGTAAGTAAGGATCTTTTAACAGTCTGTAATATTTGTAATTGAGGCTTAATTTTTACCTAAGTAAGTGTGTTTTATAGTATACATGTACCTACCAAGCACATAGATGTTTATATACAATGTTTTCTGTCCTTAAACATAATAAAACTTTGCCTTCTTCAAAATCAAAACTTGCCTTTTTTTGTTGTTGTTGCAGTTTTTGGCTGAGGCTAGGTTTGAACCCACCACCTCCAGCACATGGGGCCAGCGCCCCACTCCTCTGAGCCACAGGCACTGCCCATATTTATTTATTTATTTATTTATTTATTTATTTATTTATTTATTTATTTTGCCAGGGCTGGATGTGAACCCGCCACCTCCAGCATATGGGGCCGGCGCCCTACTCCTTTGAGCTATAGGCACCACCCCAAAACTTGCCTTTAAATTAGCACTTCATGTTGTAATCATTTTCCCTTTCCTAAGGAAAAGTATTATTAGCCATTTGTGTTATTTCTTAGTTATTATTTAAGTCAAAGGATAAGGGCCTTATTTTAGTGGAGGGACTCCTAATCTTGAGATAAAGCCTTACAGTTTTTTAGGATTTCTGTGTGTTTTTGAAACTCTAGTGAGGTTCAAAGGTAATAATTCTTAGCATTTTAAAAAATCTAGTCCCACAGTGTGATTCTTATTTTTAAAATGTGTAATTTCTAAGCCTTAAAGCCACAGACATTTTTCTTAATTGAAAGTTAATATATTTGATGTTTGTTTTCCTTGAAATGATCGACTCTTAAAATTGTTCAAGTTGGCTTGGTGCCTGTAGCTCAGGCAGTGAGGATGCCAGCCACATACACCAGAGCTGAAGGTTCAAATCCAGCCTGGGCCAAAAAATTGCTGGGCGTTATGGAGGGCGCCTGTAGTCCCAGATACTTGGGAGGCTGAGGTAAAAGAATCGCTTGGGCCCAGGAGTGTAAGGTTTCTGTGAGCTATGACACTATGGCACTCTGCAGCTTGAGACTGTCTAAGAAAAAAAAAAATTGTTCTAGTCATGGTCATAAGAATTTTGTGTCTAAATTCTGATATGTGGTTGATCTTTAGGAGTCTGGACTCAGTTTCTTCTTTTTTTCCTCCTATTTAGTCTTTCCACAACTTTATCTCTAACCCCTGTCATAATATAGCAAAGGAAATTAATTTCTGACCTTCTTATGTTTAAACCAAAATTATTATATTATTAAATGCACATAACAAATAGGATGGATGCCTGTGTGTTTCTAGTTTATTATTTAGCTAGTCTCTTCACTGTTTTTAAATGTTTATATTGAATTATATAGCAGAAGCTACTTGATATTATTTAATTCTAATTCATATCTACCCAAAGTATTTAAGAAATTCTTTTCAGATTAACCTCAATATTTTTTTCTTTTGAGACAGTCTCACTCTGTCACCCAAGCTAGAGTGCCATAGCATCAGCCTAGCTCACAGCAACCTTAGACTCCTGGGTCCAAGTGATCCTCTTGCCTCAGCCCTCCATGTAGCTGGGACTACAGGTGCCGGCAACAACCCCAGCTAATTTTTTTTTTCTGTTGGTAGTAGAGATGGTGTTTTACTGTTGCTCAGGCTGGTCTGAAACTCCTGAACTCAAACCATCGTCCCTTGTTGGACTCCCAGAGTGCTAGAATTACATGCATGAGCTACCCAGCCAATCTCTAAAATTTTTAATTAATTTCTAATGGTATAAAATTCTTCAGCTAACATGTCAAATGAATTGTTTATGTCCTACAAAAGAAACTTTTAATCTAATGTTCATTTTGTAGGTTATTGAAGACAATGGTGTTCGAAGAGTTGTTGTGGTTCCTCAGGCACCAGAGTTTCACCCTGGTGGTCACACAGTCATTCACCGTTCTTCACACCCTCCCCTGCCTGGTTTCATTCCTGTCCCAACCATGATGCCCCCTCCACCACGTCATATGTACTCACCAGTGACTGGAGCTGGAGATATGGCAACACAGTATATGCCACAGTATCAGTCTTCACAAGTATATGGAGATGTAGGTAAGATACCTAAAAATATTCTGGTGTTTTTGAGTTGAATATTCTTTGCTTAGAGATAATTGATTCAATATAGCATCATATGCCATAAAAGGAAAAGCAGACTTAACGACAATGATACCACAGCCGTTTTTCTGTTACCCAAGCATTGTGTTAGGCACTTCCTCCTCATGATCAACCTTCAAGGTAGGTGAATAAACAAAAAATCAAAAAGGGGAAGTAACTTATATTGTGTAGCAGTATTTAGTGGGGCCACACTCAAACAAGAGGTCTTTTTCTGTTTTCTGCTGTCAGGGCTCTGAGGAAATTTTCAGACAGGAGTAACCATGCCATGCTACAGTCCTGAAGGAGGCTGTAATGCCACTTTACAAGTGGGTGGGTGCTGGGTTCTATGAGGGACTTAAAAATTAAAAACAAAACAAAACCCAGAATAAGGCCTAAGATCTGCCCTCACAAAGTTCATAAATTTGGGGGAGGAATAGAATGCTCACACAAAATAATTATCTCAACCTTTCTCGTGTTTTCAAACACCACCTATATACTGACACCTCTCAAATTTATATCTTCAGCTAAAACCTCACCTCTGAGCCCCAGACTTATTTCTAAGTACCTTCTTGATAACTCCACTGGACGTTTCAACCTTGTCAAGTCAAAATGTTTTTAAAACAGAAATCTCAACTGTGGATTCCTAGAACCTGCTTTTTCTCTGTCGTCTTCCTCTTAGTAGGTGGTGCCCTGGCCACCCAGACTGCTCACATGGAAGCCGGACAGTCAAATTTGATTCCTCTTCTTTCAACCCCCACAGCAATTACCACAGGTTTAATTTTGGGATGTTTCCCAATTTTATCTACTACTCTCCATTGCTGCTCAGATTCAGTCCAGTTCTTGGCAGGACAACTTCACCAGCAGAACTTCAGTTGGTTTTCTGCTTCCATTCTTGTCCCTAATGATCCATTCTGAGCCACAATAATCATTTTAAAATATTACTTTAATCAAACTTACCTCCTATTTAAAAGGTTTCAGTGACTTCTCTTTGCATTTAGAGTAAAATCCTAAGCCCTTCCCCTACACCAAAGTTTCTCAACTGTGCCGCTATTGATGTTTTGGGACCGATCAGTCTTCGTAGTGGAGAACAGAACTGTGCATTTGGAATGTGTGGCAGCATACCTGGCCTCTACCCGCTAATGCCAGTAGCACACAACTTCAATTCCTCACACAACATTTTGGATACTGTGACATCTAAAAATATTTCCAGACATTGCCAAATGACCCCTAGGAACCAAAATAAGCCCTGGCTGTGAACCACTGCTCTGGCAAGACCCTGTCCTAAGCCACCGACTGCCTTGTCCCATTGCTTACCCCTGCTCTTTCAGTTTTTCAAACTCCCAAGCCCTTCCTTACCTCAGTGTCTCTGCACGTGGCTCTTCCCTCTTCCGTAAAAGAGTTCCTTTAATTTTTTTATGTTTCAGCTTCCAGACCAATCTTCACTGACTTACTATATCAATCTCTAGCATTGAACCATGTTTGTTTGTTTCACAGAACTTAATACATTTTCTATTTTGTTGTTATTTGTACGTCTGTTTCCCTTGACTATAAATTCCCTAAGAACTGAATCTGTTGGCTTGGCGCCTATGGCTCAAGTGGCTAAGGCGCCAGCCATACACACCTAAGGTGGCAGGTTCAAATCCAGCCCAGGCCCACCAAACAACAATGATGGCTGCAACCAAAAAAGAAAAAATAGCCAGGCCTTGTGGTGGGCACCTGTGGTCCCAGCTACTTGGGAGGCAGAGGCAGGAGACTCACTTGAGTCCAGGAGTTGGAGGTTGCTGTGAGCGTGATACCACAGCACTCTACCCAGGGGGACAGCTTGAGGCTCTGTCTCAAAAAAAAAAAGAACTGAATCTGTTTTATTCATCATTGTTTTTCTGGCACTTAACAGTGCCTATCTGTTATGCTTATTAAATTTACAGAAGAATAACTTTAAATATAAAATTTAAATTAAGCAGCACAGCCTGTAAATAGTGGATATGTAAGATATTTTTTTTTTTTTTGAGACGGAGCCTCAAGCTATCCCCCTGGGTAGAGTGCCATGGCATCACGCTCGCAGCAACCTCCAACTCCTGGGCTCAAGCGAGTCTCCTGCCTCAGCCTCCCAAGTAGCTGGGACCACAGGCACCC